>WOXC01004609.1:0-111816 GCA_011680675.1 Gymnobelideus leadbeateri | reverse complement strand
CTAGACAAAATGACCTCTTCAGTCCTTACTAGCATTAGGTTTATTATGCTACGAGCCTGTATCCTACCAGTCAAAATCTGGCAAGCAGGCCTTGCTTCAAGGTCACTTTCAAAGACTCACGAGATTATTGAGCTCGTCTCATTAGGTTCATAATGAACAAACAGTAAGTTGAATATGTGTTGGTCTGCCAAAAAAAAATTTTCTAAGTGTTCCAAGTATAGGAGCCAGCAGAGTTATTGAAAGCATAAGGTATGCTTGATACCTTGGACTTTTGGCAAAAGGAGTCAAGGGTATGACTTGACAGCTTTTGTGGGTGAAAAAGTTGTCCTATTTAGAATGTCAACAGCTCAGTGGTGGATGCAGATATGTTAATGTTACCCAAAGTTAAGTGGCTCTTTCAGAATATGTGATTTTAGGGTAAATTAATATGCAGATTTAAACTTATCATTTAAACACTGAGTGTGTATGAGCATTGCAATTATTTTTAGTTTTTTCCCCATATCAATGCATACAGCATTACTGTTTTTCACTAAAAATTAATAATCTTTTCTACTGTTAACAAAAAGCAAAATTATTCTTAGAGTTAAAGCTCTTCCAAATGTTAAGATGCGCTGGACAACATCTGCCTCTTCTTTTTTTGTGTGAGGTCAGGCAGGAGAGGTAAGGGAGAAAATGGATTATGGGAAATATAGAAAAAGAAGATCCCTCTTTCCTCCCTGAACCACCTATATCATCCTCTCACCCCATTGCATCAATATGGTAGAGCTTTGAAGTAATGCTTAATGGATTCCCTACCCTAAAAGAAGGAATGATTACAGTGGGAGAGGTCATAAGATAATAGACTTAGAAATGGAATTGACCTAAGAGGTCATCAAAGCTAACTTCCTCATATTAAAGATGAAGGAACTGAAACTCCCAAAGGTAAAAGAAGTCATTACCCAGGGTCATGCAGCTGGTGACTATCTGAGGAAGGATTTGAGCCCAGATATTCTGACTGATATCAAATGCAGCACTATCTTCATTGTTCCACTTCCCTCCCCATGGTCAGGATTCTGCCATCACACCTGGTGACTGGCCCATAGTAGGTATGCAATAAGTGATGGTTGGTTTAATTTAGCTCCTCTCTCTGAACCCTATTCTTATTCTCAAGTGGAAGATTACAAAAGCCTCTTCCTGCCCCAGACACCTGCTCAAAGGAACCTAAGAGAGCATATGTTTTCAAGTATCAAGCATGACACACAACCTCCTGCTAAGCCAAATAGACAGGAAATTGAGTTACAGCCAAGGAAGAGAAAACACGACCAAATAGAAAGAAACCTAAATCAACTTGAGACTTCTCTGATTAGTAATAAATGAAGCATAAAGGATCCCTGAGAAGCAATTTCAAACAACTCAGTTCCAGTGTGCTAAAAATAATATGACAAGCAGGAGAGGGAGGAAGCATGTAATGGGTAAAATCCTTTGACTATTGGAATCAGAGGTCCTGAGTTCAAATTCTGGCTCTGATGCTTACTACCTGGCACCTTCATTCATATATAAAATGAGAGGACTGGACTACTTTGCCTTTGTTCTACGATCCTGTGAAGAGGGTAGACTTTACCATGGAGTTTAATCTTCATTCATATCTTATTTTTATCAATGGGTTGTAAGAAGTTTTATAAATATTTACAATTTTATCTCTTAGTTCAACAAATATTTATTATATGTCTGTGGTATGAAGGGTTAGTCCACAAAGTGCAATACACCAAGGAAGACAGAAAGTTTATACAATGATTACTTTTGCATTGGAAAGCAGAAGGAAGGGAGGAAGAGGGCCATGAGCTTACAAATTAGTAAGGGATAAAAGATACAAACATAAAAATAATATAAAGTTTAACTTATGCAAAATAATAATAGATAACCTTATATAGTACTTAAAGATTTTACGTGTTATGTTATTTGATCCTTATATCTCTATGAGGTAGATGGCAATTATTCTTCTGATTTTCCAGATGGGGAACTGAGACAGAGTTCAAGTGATTTGCCCAGTGGCACACAGCTCGTATCTAAGGATTCAAAGTCAGGCCTTCCTAACACCAAGACCCACACTTTATCCACTATCCCACCAAGTAAGAAAAGTGCCTGCTGAGACCTGAGTAGACAAAAGTCATGACTAATTGGCAGGATCAAGGAAACATTCTGTGTATAGTGGCTCTTGAGTTAGCCTCTAAAGGATATATGAGAATAGCGTAGACCTCACTTTTGGGTGGGGTGGAGGCAGCATTATGAAATTCTAATTAGGCTTCTTTTGAAGAGTAAAGAACAGAACCAGATGAAATGGGCTAAAATTTCAGCAGAAGAGAATCTGCTAACCTTAATTTAAAGCTTTGATTATCACTGGAATAACTAATTTAAGAGGGATTTTTAAATCTCCTTCCTGGACACTTTTTTTTTTTTTTGAGATAAGCTCAGCACAGTTTCATCAGATTTCCTACATAGTACAAGAAAAATTGACTGAATTACTTTTAGAGGCATCTATGTGGATGTATATGTACACACACATACATACATACACACACACATATTATAAGTGATTTTTGAAGTATTTCAATTCAGACCCTTGCTTTTTTTTAGGCCTAGATTCATTAGTTCCAACTCCTAAAATTAGTCTATTAGAATACTGAAACATTCCTGCAGGTATAGTGAACATTGATGGTGGGCTCAAATATTTGCTTGCTGTCTTAGCTTTTATGGTCCAACAGATCTTCACACTTTTTCTTATTTTGGTCTCAGTGTGTGATTTTATCCCTTCACCAAGGCATATTAGCAACTTATCTGTGACTGATGGTCTTATTAGACTCAGCGCCACGGGACACTGAGAGGTTAAGTCAATTGTCTATGTTCACTCAGCTTGTATATGTCAGGAGCAGGACATGAAGCCAAATCCTCCTGACTCCAAGTTTGGCCTGCTTTTCTCATTCTATATCTGCTGTGCAAATATACACTAAATTATATAGCTGTATTAAGCAGGGGGGGAAAGAACTGAATGAAAAGCTTTCTTAATTACTTGATGAAAAGAGAGCCCATCATCACCACCATTGTCCTATTTGTATGGATTCTTGCTTTTATCAAATCAGTACCCCTTATTTATGGGATCAAGATGTCAGAAGCTACAATTCAAGTAGACATTGGTTTGGAGGGTCATGGGTTGACTTCATAGTAATTCTGATTTTTATTCTTTGAAGATTGATTTTTCTCTTTACTTGTCTAAAGATATGATGGAGGGAGAGTACTTTCTAGACTCAGTTGTAAAGAACAGCACCAAAAAGAGACCAACTCTAACAATATTTTCCCTGGCTCAGGAGTCTGAAGCTGATGGCTTAACCAAGATTCGGCTCAACACATTTCATTTGTAATAAGCATCATCTGATTCCAAAGAAACTATACAGAACCCATCGGTCACAGTTTCCCCTCGCGTGATTTAGAGGAGCAAAGATTTAATCTAGTTGATGAATATAGCATGTTCCCACACTAATGTAAAACACTGTTTTCTTCAAGTTCATTTTTAAACAGAAATCTCCCTTTATGGTTACTTTACAAATACTGAAAGCATTAGCTGGAGGAATTAGTGGTCTACTGAGAATGAAGAAAGTTCATTTCCACTTAAAATGCTGCATGGGCTTTTGGTGAATAGAATCCATTTATAAGATCTGAAAAAAATAAATTTTCTAACTTGGAATATGTTAACACCTTCAAAAATATAATAACTTATGAATTTCATTAGTCAAATGATTACATAATAACCTCACAGTAACTGCCTATTTTGAAAGGCAGGGAATCATTATGGGTTTTTTTTCCATAATAAGTACAATTTTTAAAAGTTTAAAAGAATATTTTTCATATAGAGACTACTATGTATTTATAATTAACACAGAATGACAACATTGTTGTTTGAATTCATAATAATTTCCCTAGAGAATGAATTTTTAAAATTTTTTGAGCATTTATTGAAATTAAGGATCTGTATTGGGATTTTAGAGGAAAAGGAGACCCCCAGCCAATTAGCAGAAATCATAAATAAACATAGACTTGAAGAATTGTTCTTGTTGATAAATTTGAATATTAATGCAAATGTAGACTTTGAAAACAAAGATTATATTCGTGACTTGTGGCGTTTTATGAAAAGGGGGAAAAGGGACACATAAGATTTCAATTATGTTCACATATGGAAGGAAACTTGACCATTTACTAGATCAGATTGTGACCAGAAGAGTAGATCTCCCCCTCATTACAAAAGCTTTAAATGTTTCCCTGTCTGTTTCCCCTGACCAAATTTTAAAATGCTTTTTGTAGGAGAAATTTGTCATCTTGAGACAGCATGCTGTCTTTTAAAAAATAAAGTATGCTTTTAAAAAATAAAATAGTAAGAAATGAAATATTGCATTATGTTTGTAGGAAATTCCAACCTCCCTAACCCATGCTAAAACCAATTAAACTAATCCAACATCAGTCGAACTCCCCCAGATATTTTCTGTAGCAAACTAAAACATCTCTGTATAGGCCAACAGTATGCTTTCTACTAGGACAAATATTATGAAATTCTGCTTAATTTTATTTCTTTTTAAAATTCAGCCTGTAGCTAATGGACCTCTTCTTACTTCAGGTAATATTCAATACAACAAAAGAATTTGTACAGTCCTTGAGCTTGAAAAGTATATAATCTGGATTATTTTAGTAAGCTTTAATTGTTCTTAGAATTCATTATACATTACAATAATCAAAAATTTCATATACTAAAACTTCTTCCATTTACATCAACTAAACCTAGAATGGTTCTTTAATATCCATGAACTTGTTTGGTTTTTCTTTAATATTTTGATAACTGTATATTGGTGTAATTGAAATATTTAAATATAATTTAAAAATCCTTTGTAGTACTATGTATTTTATTTTGTGCATTTAAGAACATTATTCTGAGAAGGGGTCCCACAGGCTTCAGCAGACCATCCAAGAGATCTATTACACAAAAAAAGGTTAAAAGTCCCTAAGGGAAAACTGGTCTAAATTCTAAAGTTTTAGTTTTAGGTTTTTTTAAAACAGATTCACTTTAATATATTCAGTCACCCAAACTAAACTAAAAAATTACTCCTTCAGGATCCTAGGTCTGATGAGTAGATCAAATGAATTATATTGGGCATCCAGATTATATATAAATGTTTCTAAAGTACTGTAGGGTACTAAACTGAAATATTCTTTTAAATTATTAATATGCACTTTTTGGGGAAGAGATATTTTGATAAGCAAAAGTATTTTGTGATTATACAGATTGGCTATAGAATCACAGATTCCTAATCAGTGTGATACAGGATGGTTTCACTATAAAGAATGAATGACTTCCCTTGCTCATTTTTCCATTCTAAGGCCAATCCCATGGTTTATGGAATCCAGGTTTCCAACAGTCCCTTTGTGTTTTATCTGCCATTTTCTATGCTTGAATCCACTGTAAAAGCTCATGTCCTTCTTAAAGAGATGGTGGCAATTATTGCTTTTATGGGGGAGAGTGTGTGTGTGTGTGTTCAGTTCTATGGGAACCACATTAGCTGCTTCCTTGAATTATGTTTGTCACATGGACCAACTCAAGGAGTCTTTCACATATACTGCAGCTATTGTTGGCCAAGGGGATTTAAAGAATTAGTACTGACCTCTCCACAGGGCCCCTTATTGTTCCGTTGTTTCAGTTGTGTCCAACTCTTCATGACCATATTTTGGGGTTGTCTTGGCAAAGATACTGGAGTGGTTTGTCGTTTCTTTCTCCAGCTCATTTTACAGATGAGAAACTAAAGAAAAGAGTCAAGTGACTTGCACAGGGTCACAAAGCTTGAAAGTGTCTGAGGCTGCATTTGAATTTGCAAAGATGAGTCTTCCTGATTCCAAGCCCAGTGCTCTATCTACTGTACCACTCCACTAGCTGCCCCTATTTATTCCTAAGAAATTAATTTTAATGTCAGGGAGAATCAGTCTCATTACTATTTCTAATGCCAATGTGACATTTTTATATAATTTATTTTACTTTGCATATTCTTTGACCTTATTTAGGATCATGGGACTATACATGTAAAGCTAGGTTGTTTCATTTTTGTATTTGTATCTTCAGCTGTGAATTCAGTGCCGTGCTCATGGTGGGTGCTGGAGAAATGATTGTTGGTACATATTCAACTGAATTAGCTACCATTAAAGGGCCTTGCATCACACTTTTATATTTAAATCAGAAATTAAGATGAATGGATTTGGCACTCAGTTATGTATCAAAGCCTGCTTTTTTTTTTTTTTTAGCAATTTTAGAAATACTTCAAAGAAAAAATACTTTGATGTTTTGATGTGGAGAAAATACAGCCAGGAGACTAAGGGTTTGCCAAGAAATTATACCTATTTAATTTGAATTGTGCCTAGTACTATTACCAGCAGTGAAAGGGAACAGAAAACATACCTTTCTCCTGAAAAGAAAATATTAATAAGATGTTGATTTTAAATGTCATTCAGTAAAGCTGTTTCATAGGAGCAATTCATCCAGGTGTGCAACTTACAGTATGCACAATTTTAAAAGAAAATGCTACCCACTGCATGGAAATAGAATGTGACTCAGGATTCAGCCTCTGAGTAGTTCTGTTAGTTGTAAAGGGTAAATGTCGAACACCCTCACACACAACCTTTAATGAAGTCAAAACATTTTCTAGGATCAATTTAGGTTAAGGGTACAGTTAATATTCATGGAACAAAATCTAGTTAACCTCTTTGAGTTCGTTGAACCTTAAAGGACCAGACCTTTGACTTTAGCTTCATTAGCACCATTTTCTAAACAAATTAACTAATCCAGGCTGTAGGCAGTTCTTTAATTACTATATGGTTGAGCCCTTTCTCTGGTCTGAAAAATATCTGTGGAACTTTCACAACTAAACATCAGCCCTATCCTGTGGAATAATGATACAAGCAAATATCTGAGAGTTAGTTGTAAGGATGATCTCTAATGGCTTCACTAGTTCCTCTTCCATATAAACATGCTCCAGGAGCTAAGCTACCAACATAGCAGTGTGGTCCATAGTCCTTAAAGATTGTTACAGCCATCATATCTTTTAACTTGGCCTATCCTTGTGGGAAAAGTTAGATTCGAGATAGATGATAGCACAGTTAAGTGGATTCAGACTTGGTTAAATCAACAGACCCAAAGAGTAGTCATTAATTGATATAAGGATTCTGTAGAAAGGTTCTTACCTGATTAAGTGATTACTTTAAGTGGGGTGTTGGCTTCAGTTGATCCCCCACCCTTACATAAAGGGAGAGGAATTATTAAGCAATAATTCAGGAAAAATCTGGGCTTTACTAATTGCCATGGGCTGCTCAGTGTCCAGCACTTAGCATGATTCAGAGACGTAAATAAGAAACGACCAGGCCATGTGGGTAGTACAAGGAAGAATGATGAACTCCATTTATTGATTCTCAGGACAAGGTTTTTATAGAGCAAAAGAGACAAAGGAAGGGGACTCAAGTATTCATATCATTATCTTAGTCTGTTTTATCCTGGAAGTAGCACAGAATAGATAATTTGATGAAGATTTGTTATCTAGGAGACTAAAGTCTTAGGGTAAGACTTTTGATCTAGGCCTCAGGTACCTGCTAATGTAGGCGTAGTCATAAACGGATACAATTGAGAGAAAACTTCAAAGCCGAAGCTGCAGTCCACAAAAGACATCATGTTTAGAGCTGACCACCCAAAGATGCCTGAGTGCTGAATCAAATATTTTGGCTCTCAAAAACATAACTAAAATTTTGGGGTATCGCCTATTGATCTCAGAACTCAAATAACATCCCGATAAGGGTAACCCATAACAAAGAGCTCAGGAGCTAACTTAACAAAAAATCTCATCTCAAAGAGATTCCTGTTTTAAAGTCCACTATCATTGAGTAATTATCTGAGTCCTGAATCGGGCCTCTTTGGCTCCCAACAACTAATAGACCCTAGGTCCAATCAATATAAGCCAAAAATATGGACTAGAGCAACCAAATAAAGAGATTACAGTTTTATTCTGTTCTACTATAGAGTTCCCAGAATCTAAGAGGTCTTGGTGTACTCAGTCATCATCACACCGTGTTTGGAGGATTATGTTGCAATCTGGGTGGCACATGTAAGGAAGGATATTGAGATTCTTGATTAAGTCCATAGGAAGATGACAAGGAAAATGAGGTGCTATGAAACCATACTTATTTCAAAGAAATGAGGATGTTTAACCTGGAAAGAAGATTTTGTGGGGTGGGAGACACAATAGTTTTCTTCAAGGATTTGAAGAACTGCTATGTGGAAGAAGAGTTTAATTAATTTAGGTTGTTCAAGAACTGTGAACTGGAACAACGAATGGTTGGAAGTTGGATAGAATAAGATTTTGGCTTGATTTAAGGGGGGAAGAACACCAACACTTCCTATCAGGTATTTCAAAGTGTAATAATAGTCTGTCTCAGGGTGTAATGGACTGTTTCTCACTAAATGTCAAGTGAAGGATGGTACCCACTGATTGGGTATATCAGAGGAAATGCTCATTCAGGTGTGGCTTGGACTGGCTTAGGCTTTCCAACACAGGGAGTCTCTGTTGTAACCTTTGCTTTTTATCCTAGGATTGTTTGACTATTACAAATACCCAAGTTAACTACAAATGACATATGAAGGAAGATGCTATGTGCATCCAGAGAAATAACTGATAAATATAAGTATGTGCAGAAAGATTCTATATAGATAAACACATACACACATATTTGTTTCTAATGTCAGCCATTTCTAGGGTAGAGGGGAAAGAAGAAAAAAAGGAAAAAATTATATGATAACTGTATATATTTAAAAGGAAAAACAAATTATAAAAAATGGATTTACAATTTCATATACAATATTTTTTATTATCCTGTAGCATGGAAATAAAATCAGCAAAAAAAAATTGAAGTTTTTCAGCATTCAGAGGCTTTTCTGAGCTGCCAGAATCCTTCAAAAATAATCGTCTCTGATTAAGCCCTGAAAGAGATGTAATAAAGTGTTTCTGAGAGTTTGACTGACTTTAGGGGCAGCTTCTATTGAAGAGTGTTAACTTTCACGGGTGAAAATTTCTCTACATTTGGGGTGGCTGGGTGGCTCAGTGAGTAGAGCGCCAGCCCTGGAGTCAAAAGGACCTGAGTTTGGATCTGGCCTCAGACACTTAATGCACACACGAACAAAGACCTAGCCATGTGACTTTGGGCAAGTTACTTAACCCCAATTGCCCTCCAAAAAACAAAAAAAAAAAATTTCTCTACATTTGACTAACATATCTTGCTGACAAAGTAAAATTTCATGGTGTGACATTTTATTGCCAAGATACCCCATTCAACTTAACCATTTTTTGTTGTTTTGGTTTTACTTCTCTAACCATTTTTTTATTGTAGCTTATTTCCATTAACTGGAAAAAGTCACTTTGGAAAAGATGAGCTAGGCACATTGGGAACAATCAGTAGGGTTATAGGTTTAACTAAAATCTTGAAAAGAAAATTATGCATCATTAATATAATGTTTTTATCCAAAGATGTTTCTGTAAATTTGAAGAAAGTGGAGTGACATTCTAGACCTGTTATTTTAATCTGTGCTTTAAAAATAAATGAATAAAAAGGTGCTGATTGCATTATACATCAGCTTCAAATATCTGACGGACTGTCAAAACATGACATTAAGGGGACAATTGAATTCTCCAAATGCCTTATTTGTGCACCAGAAACCCATCGCTAGGTTAGTCATTCTGATTAATTAACTCATCACATTTTTTATGTCTATGTTATTTACTTTAAATAGAAAAAAATTAAGTTAAGAGGAAAAGAGGAATTGTGCTTGTTACCCAACAAACCAATAGGAATAGTTTTTATATATCTCCATTTTTATATTTCTTCTTGATCTTTCTAAAGAGGTCCCTTTCTTGACCACATTTCATTCTAATATTATGGTTTCAACCTGGTTTCGCTGCTTCCTATTTATCATAGGACTATAGATCTAAAGCTGAAAAGGAACTCAGAATCCATCTAATCCCACCCTCTATGTAACAGATAAGAAAACTGAGGCCTAAGGAAGACGTGAATTTCTCAAGGTCATACATATGGTGTCAAAAATTTGAACTCTCTCAGTGTCCTTTGCACTCTACAAAGCTGCGCCCCTTTCCCTGTCCTTCAACCAACCTACCTATTACATTCTGGAACACATCTCTCCAGTCTTATCAATTAGCTTTGCAAAATCACATCATTATTATATAGAAGGAAAAGGCCATTTACTGCATCTCTTCCCTAGTATATATTCACAGGATCACAGACTGAGAGCTAAAAGCAATCTAGTTCAAACCCCTTATTTTATAAATGAGGCAATTGGAACCCAAAAAGATAAGTGATATAATAGCAGTCGGGCTTTGAACCAAGATCTCTGACTCTAAATCCAAGATTGTTTCAACTGTTCCACGAAAGATTTTTATAAGATCAATTTTACAGTTACAGTGTATACTTCAGATATACACTGTATATATACAGTGCTCCAGCTTCTGGTATATACTGTAACATATGTAACAGTGAAAATGGAATGGATCATTCATAATTGCCTAAACTGTCTCATCTCCAATATTTGAAAACCAAGAATGTCACTCAAAATGTGATGAAAATATTATATGTGGCATAATTAAAATATAAACTATGTTGTAAATTACATAAATGTATAAATATAGTGATTTAGAAACAGAAGTTATAAATTATATTAATGTTATATTATAAAAATAATCTATGCTGTTCTATTTTAAAATATCATATGTGATATTTTTAAAATGTAAAATTTTAAAGTGTAATTATAATATTGTTTTATCTATTGTTATTATCATAATATATGAATATTTTAATAAATACAATGGATATTAATTATGTTATTTTAATTGATATCAATAAATGTTATACTTAATAACTGACACACATTTATCCAAAAGTTAGATCTCTTGGAAACTGCTTTAAGAGCACCAGGGCATTTCCATAAACAAATAAGGAAAAGGCCTCTGAACAGCAGGGAATATCTTTATAGTTCAGTCAGTTGATTTTGATAGGGGAGAGATAAACAGAACTTAGAACTTAACCAAGACAATGCTTCATAATATTAGGCAAATGAGAAACAGTGAGGACCCATTGACAGCATAGAGTGGCAGCTCATAGTGAGGGAGAAGACTGAAGAAAAAGAAAAAGTAAATACAAGAAATGTCAAAGCCACTACTATGGGGTCATTTAATGTAGGAAGTAATGACCCTAGATTCCTCTTAACATCCTAAGATTTCAAGTTGGAAATAGCCAGAAAAGATCATCTAGGCTGAAATTTCTTAACCTGGAATCTGTGAAATTTCAAAAGAAAATCGATAACCACATTTTAATATAATTTGTTTCCTTGATAATCCTGCATATTTGTATGCATTTTATTCTATTTTTGAGGCAAGTGACTTGCCTAGGGTCACACAGCTAATAAGTATCTGAGACCAGATTTGAACTCGGGTCCTCCTGACTCCAGGGCTGATGCTCTATCCACTATACCACCTACCTGCCCCTGTTTATATATATTTTAAAACATTTTTCTGAGGGAGGCTCTTTAGCACACTGCTAAAGGACTCTTCAACATGTAAAAGAGGTCCAGAAACCCGAGTCTGAACTCTTCATTTTATAAGGAGGCAGCTTGGTATAGCAGACAGAGCACCTGCTCTGAATTTCAAGGACCTGGCTAAAAATCCCACCTCTGACGCTTAGCCCCTGTGTGTGTGACTTGGGGAAAGTTACTTGGGCCCCTGAGGCCTCAGTAAATGAGAAGATTGAAGTAGATGCTGACTGATCTCCAGATGTTTGAATGGTAACTTGTGATGGATTATGGAATACTCTCCTGACCACCATGCTCTGCATCCTGATGGGTCTCTTTCCCCCTGACTGCAGCTGACATTGCTTTATGCTATATTTTAGACAGCAGAGGTTAGTTCTGAAAGATTTGCATTGAGGAGGGCTAAAATTTCAAAGGTTTGGGACACTTAAGGAAACTAGGTATCTAGAA
The DNA here is from genome assembly GCA_011680675.1 of Gymnobelideus leadbeateri. Classification (NCBI taxonomy): domain Eukaryota; kingdom Metazoa; phylum Chordata; class Mammalia; order Diprotodontia; family Petauridae; genus Gymnobelideus; species Gymnobelideus leadbeateri. Next base: position 99,722 of record WOXC01004609.1, on the reverse strand, counting down.
ATCCACTTATATCATTGCTAAAGAAGAGCTCATTATTAATCTAGGTAAACCCTTTCATTTTATAGAAGAAGGAACTAAGGGACGTGAATGCAAAGAGGCAGGATGGGATTCAGTATGGTAGAAAGGGGAGAAGAAAGAATTAAGGAATGAATTATATGGAATCAGAAGACGAAGTCTAGTCCTGAATCTTTCAGTTCTAGGGGAAGGGAAGGTCCCTGCTTGGGGTTTGTTTTCCTTATTTCCCCAGCATCTTGGCTCAATGCCTGCTGCATAGAAAATGCTTAATGAATGTTTATGGAATGGAATGGAATGGAATTGCTAACTCTGTGATGCTGGTGGTAGTGAGAAGGAATCCCTGATGAATAAACCCAATCAAACAATGCACAGTCAGCTGCTCTACAACTCCAAATTTTAGACTTGTCTGGGGGCACTGAAAGGGTAAATGATTTGCCTAGGGTCACACAGCAAGCCCATGTCCAAACCAGGATTTGAACCCAAGCCTTCCTGATTACAAGAGTGCCTCATTATCTTACACATCACATCAATTTCCTATGTAAATGATAACACGGGTCTAGTTTAATAAGAATAACTGGCATTATATCCATATTTCCATCTGGAAAATGAAACAATTTCCTAACTGCTTTAAGTGATTTTGCTTTGAGAACAGATTAAATGAAATTTTTGCAGTGTTTGAACTATGTCAGCAAAAGGTTATAATACAGATATTTCTTCCACATTGTGGGGGTTAAGGGCATGGCATCCCCAAGATCTGGAAAATCTGCATAAAAACTTTTGGCCCTCCCTTCTACCAAAGAAGTCTGAATTTTTTTATTTTTCTTTTGTTGAATGTTTATGGTATTAAAAGATAAAATGTGTTGATATTATACAATACTATATATATATATGTATGTATATATATTATGCATTTCTGAGTGTTATCTGTGGCTTCTGCAAAATTCCCAAAAAATTCCCATTTAATTTCTTATGTTGACCCACAACATATTGGAATTGAAGTGAGGAAAGTCATGATGTGGAAGGTACATCAGTTCAAAGCATTGCATTTTCAAACTATTTGTGGGGGGGATGAAAAGCTGCTTTCCTGCAGAATGTTCTGCTAATATGAAATTGATAGAAGCAACTAGATAGAGTGCTGGACCTGGAATCAGGCAGACCTAAATTCAGATCCAACCTGAGTCACTTAGTAGCTATGTGACCTTAAGTGAGTCACTTAGTCTCAGTTTCCTCACCTACCTCCCCGAGTAGTTATGTGCACTTTGCAAGCCACAAAGCACCATGTGATTCTCATTAGATCATTACGTACAAAGACAACAAACAGTACCCACACTGAGAGCTTAACATCTGGTTGGATGTATTGCCAAAGAAGATAAGGGAAACTAAAAAGTCACTAGCTCGATGAAGAGTCAACAGATAGTGCTTCACAGAGAATGGGAGAAGTTGTTCTCATTGGTAGTGGCAGGCAGAGTGATGAAGGAATTTTGAGGAACAGATAGACCAATTGGTAAGCCAATGGGTGGCATAGAGTTGAGTAACAAAAGGAGAAGATCAAGGTAATATCTGATAAAAAGGACACCAAAATATGCAGAAGAATGTCTACATAAAGGGAGCAAAAAAATAATATAATAAAGGAAGCTGGTGAGGATAAAAACAACTAAACTCCAAAGTGACTGAAGAATTGGAGAATGATTGTCACAGAGTCGAGGCAGTATGATACAAGGGAAGAAGTACTGTTTTGATTGTCAGTTTCCTTAATTATAAAGTGAAGGGGCTGGATTAGTTGGCCTCTAGAAGGTCCCACCTAACCCCAAAATAATGATTCTATGATTGTCAAGATTGTCACGTGAATCGAATATAAATGCCTAAAATGAATGTTTTAGTTAATCTGCCATACCTTTTCCCCAAAGAAACCTGTTTTCTTATTTAGAATCATGGTCCAAGGAATCACAATCTATATTCTTCCCAACTGATACTTGTCTTAGTCATTAGAGTGCAACAAAAGTCAAAACAAGCTGTTGTGGTTAAAGTGAACGAACTTGAAGAGCAGGGCAGAGCACTCCTACGATGCCATTGCAGGATGAGACTCAGTCACTGCTGCACATCCCCATAAGACTATTTGGTTAAATAACTGTGTTAGGGTGGTGATATACTATAGTGGATAAAGGACCAGCCTCAGAGCAGGAAGACAAATTCAAGTCCTCTGATACACAGTAGCTGTCAGAGAGCAGGCAAAGACATTAAACCTTCCAGCGTGCCTAGGCAAGTTCTAGATGAGCTTGATCTACATTGGTGAAGGGATTTCTTACACTAGGAGTACCTAAAGCTGAAATCAATATGTTTTAAGTTTTTAAACCTGGAAGGCATACACATTTTGATAAAAATGGAAACTGTATGTTGTTTGAGGATGGACAGTCTGGATTCAATCTTAGAGATTTATCAATAAATTACATCTCTATTTTGTGTTTTCCCCCACTCAGGGTTTCCCTTGGCAACATCTGATTTGGGCTCACTTTTAGAGTATGAGTCAGTTCACTTGCTACCTGTCAGAACAACCAATGAGCATTTTTAATGTAAACATATTTATCCCTCAAAAAGATAAGGATGTAAATGCACTTGGACAGAAATCCTGTAACAGCAACCAAACTCTAAACATCAATAGGGGATTTGCAGTAGGTAATGTACACTGTGATTGTTGGTCCCATGGCAAATAGAGACTCTGTGCCCCTTTCTGCTGTCTACTCTGGCTGCTTGCTGCTATTGCCAGTTCCACGGCTGCCATCTGTCTCTCTCAAATGCCACTGAGCATTGCCACCTGAGCTGCCACATCCTTTGATTCATGTCTTGCTATTGGTTCCTACTGCTCCATACCCCCATACTTGACAGAGCCTTTTTGTCCTTAGGTAGGGCCATACCTTGGAAGATCTCTTTCTTCCTCTCCACCATTTCTGCCCTCTTCCAATCAGCACTGGTGCTCTGTGTCTTTTCCCAGGAAATGGTCTCTTCCAATCAATGTATGTATAGTCTCCTTCGAGGAGGTTGGAGTTAGGGAGGAGACGAAAAGCTCCTATACATGCCTTCTACAAATACATTGACTCACATCATCTGAAACAGTGAGGAGATCAAATTTCAATTCCGGGTCTGGTTCTGCCTACTTAAATAACTGTGAACAAGTAAATTCATATTTTTGGAAAGCTGTTTAACAACTGTAAAGTTGACATAATAAGCCAGTGATAGTGGTATTATACAGTAGTCCCTGCTGTTGCTAGTCTAACTAGCAGAGTTGGTGAGGCTGAAGCTAGTAGATTGCTTGAGTTCAGGAGTTCTGAGCCTTAGTGGGCCAAAATTGACTGAATGTCCTATCCACACTGTCTGGCACTAATATGGTGAGCACTTCAGACTGGAGAGCCATTAGGCTGCCTAAGGAAGGGCAAACCAGCCCAAGTTGGGAAAATGGAGAAGGTTAAAGTTTTCATTCCAATGGGTACTGATATCAGGGCTATGAGTGGCTGCTGCATTTCCAGCCTAAGTAAGATAGAGAGACCCAATCACAGAATAAGATAAAATACAAAATAAAATGGATATATATCACAGTGTTGTTGTGAAGAAAGTATTTTGTGTAGAATCAAAGGTTGGGAGCCAGAAGGAACTCATTCTCATTTTATTGATGAAGAAAAAGAGTTTAAGTGAATTTCCCAAAATCAAACAGGTAGTAAAATATGTAATGATGGCTAACATTTGTATAATGCTTTTGAGTGCATTAAGGTTGGCTATTCACCTTACATACATTATTTCATTTGACCTGGTCAACAGGCCCGTGAAGTAGATACTGTAGGTATTCTTCCCATTCAACAGATGAGTAAACTGGGGTTATAAAATTAGAAGGTTAAACTGGTCAATCTCTGTTTTCCTTCAGTTTAAAATGTCCTTTTATACCACAATTCAATTAAAAGTCTTTCGAATCTAATTATTCACCTCTTCCTTCATCATAATAGATACCAGGTATGATTCTCAAAGGGCAGTAAGGTTCTTTCACTTTAGAATTTAAATTCTAAAAAGAAAGCTTAATAATTCAAGACAGTTCACGCAACACCTATGTCAGAGAGTTCTACTGATAATGACCCACATGAGAACGAGTGCCAGCAAAGTCAGTTAAAACAAAAAAGTCAGAATCAAATGTTAGAGGCAGAATAGAGGATCGACTAACAGATTTTTCTTTTATTCAAACTGAATTAATTTAATTCTAATTAAAATTTCCTGCCATTTTCTCTGCTTATTCATTGATTTGTTTCCAAATATGTACATAGATTTTTCTGTTTATACACTGTACATGACTTGCTACATAATTTGTTCCCTGTATCTACAGTCTATCAAATTATTTAAAGCTTTAAATACCTAGTATGATTTCTATCATTTAATTATGGCTATAGCCACATGGTAGATGCTTATGCTGTATTTCAAGCTGACATAAATATACACTTGGCCTTTTTCACTTGCTGTTGTTCTTAATTAATCTCTTCGTGAGAGGCTTGTAATGTAATGAACTACACTTTTTTTTTTAAAGTCCACTCACTGTAAAATGTTTTTAAAAATCCAGTAATTAAGTGCTTCCTAATTCTAAACTACAAACCTTGTAGGTCACTTATAAAGACTTGTTTACCTTTCTCTCTGATACTTATGGCTTGTTGGAAGGGATGCCCTATTTATCACCATTGCCAAAAATACTTTAGTATCTTCAGAAGCCTATTTTTTTAGACAGAGTAGAAATGATTCATCCTTTGCTTTCTGAAGCATATAAAACTAAGGACTTTTCATTGATTTTACTGTATATGGAATTTCTGGATGTCCTATGAACAAACAGTACTCTCATTCCTATTTTTAAAAAATCCTCTTCAACTCCATGTTGGCAGGGACTGTGACTTTGACTTACCATTATATCTCCCATAAAGCAACGCTTATAGTGGGTACTTCATAATTATTTGCTGATCTCAAACGATTTCCTTAAGAGAAATATATTTTCCCAAGAGATTCTTCTCCCATTCTCAGACAGCACTGAGTATCTATGTCAACAGGATGTGCTTCATGCCCACCTCAGAAGACACATATCCGATATCAGGAAGCTGATGGCAACAGCCAAGTGAATGAGTGAATCAATAGAGAAAGGGACTTAGCAGAGAAGCCTTTTGTGTTCCTGATGCAATGGACCATCCCAGATCACTAAGCAATATTCACATGATGTTGGCAAAGAGTAATTGGCTGCAAATCATCCTGTTTTCTACATTGAGATGTGAAAGACAAATATCCTAGAGAGAGTTCACATGAGGTTGGCTGGTTTAAAGAATGTGTAAAATGTAATAAATGTAAGTATAGAAACACACACACACACACACACACACACACACACACACACACACACACACCCAAAACCTTTTTTTAAAAAAGTAAGTTGGGAAAGGCATTTGAGCATAAAGAACAGAAAGGGTAAAGGAAAGGGCTTCCTGAAATGGTTTCACTTTGAAAGATGATAAGGATTATCAAAAAGATGAGGAGGGGCTCCATTCTGGGCATGGGGAATGGCTTTTGCAAATATACAAAGACAAGAGGGAGAATGTCAAGTTTGGGAAATAGTTCAAGTTGACAGGAAGGTAAAATGTATGAATAGGAGTAATATGAAATGTAGCCAAATAGGTAAATTAGAGCCAGATTGTGGGTGACTTTAAGTTCCACAATCAAGAGTTTGTACTTTATCTTAGAGGCAATAGGGAGCCATTGATTGTTTTTGATCAGGGGAATAACTTGGGCCGTTCTTTGCCTTGAGGTTTCTGTAGCAGGGAGACAAACGGATTGGTAAAGAAAAAAAGTGGAAGCAGGGGAGATTAAATAGGAAGCTCTTAACCTCAGAGGTAATGAGGATATTATATTGAGACTAATGGGCATGTAATTGGAGAGGAGGAGAATTTGTGGCAGGATTGCTATTCACTAATAATAGTAATCATTGCAAAAGGTTGAAACATAAAACATATATGTTCAATCAAACATGTCTTTTTAAAAGCAAAATTTAACCCTGATAGATGTAGACATAATTTATTCACTGCAAAAAGAGATAAATATATATCTTTCTATTTTATAAAAGTTTTAATTCTGGGATAGTCCCTTCTAATTTCTTATGTTGTAAAAAGTTTATAGGATCTCATTCAATATATTTCATATGAAAGAAACAATATGGTTTAGTGGGAAGAACTCTGGATATGGCATTAGAAGACTTGGATTTCCTAGTTCCCAGTTATGTTACCTTAGATAAGCCATTTACCTTTTATATATTTTCTGATCTATAAAATGGGAATAATAATACCTATATTTATACTATCTATAATTCCTATAATATTCATACTCATAATATTTATACTACCTATAATATTTATAATGCTGATATTTATACTTTCTGCAATTTCTATAATACTTATGTCTATAATATTTGTACTATCTACAATTATAATCTTGATAATATACTGTCTATAAATTCTATAATTTTATAATGTCTATAGTATTAATACTACCTATAATATTGATCATTATACTAATTATAATTCCAATAATATTTATACTACCTATAATATTTAGAATACTGATATTTATACTATTAATAAATCCTATAATATTTAGAATGCCTACAGTATTTATATTACTTATAATTTTTATACTATCTATAAATCCTTTAATATTTAGAATACTTATAGCATTTATACTACCTATAATATTGATAATGTTTATATGAATTTTAATTCTGATAATATACATATAGTATTTATACTACCTATAATATTTAGAATAATGATATGTATAACTCCTATAATATATACACCTATAGTATTTATAATACCTATAATATTTATAATGCTGGTATTTATGCTATCAATAATTCCAATAATATTTATAATACCTATAGTATTTGTACTACCAAAAATATTTATACTACCTCTAATCCTATAATGTTTAGTAGGCTTATTGTTGAGATCAGTGATAAAAAGTTTGCCCAAATACTTGTAAGCAATAAAATACTAACAAAAGTCAGTGGTTAGAGTCATTGAACAGTTGTCAGGAGGACTGGTTTTCCAGCTTGCCACAGTCCCCAGTTGAGGTTGGGGTAAAGGGAATGGAGTTGGATAACTTGTCTAAAGTGTTTTTAGTGGCAATAAGGGTTTGAAATTGATATCCACCCTCTCCTAAAAGAAAAAAAGCATTCATCTCCAGGTAGATCCCTGCCCCATAAATCAGAAAATACAGCAAAAAGATGACATTTATCCTTATCTCTGAGTTATTTAATTATAACAAGTGAATGTTGTTCTCATTCATATGAATTCACTGTCCTTTTATAACATATCATCCTGGCACACTTAAAATGTGCTCTGTAATACAATAATATGAATGTAGGAGCTATCCTTTATAGAGAAAAGGACAAGAAGCTTGACCAGATTTGATTTGACCCTGTTTGCTACTCTCATTTATAAGCAACAAAGCATGGATCAGGGAGTAGAGCATCAGTTAGGCCACTAAGTGGCACAGTAGAGGAGTGTTGAACCTGGAGTGCAGTTAGCAGTGTGTCTGGCACATTGATGCTAGCACTTGGACACATGTGTAGATACTCAATAAATCCTTGTTTTGTCTCTTCCTTTCGTTGCACGGAGTCAGGAAGGCTTGAGTTTGTATCCTGGGTCATGTGCATAATAGCTCTATGACCCTAGGTAAGTCATTAAACCTTTCTCAGCTGTAGTTTCTTCATCATCTGTAAAATGGGGATCATGGGATAGTAGTAAGACTAATTGAGATAAGATAAGTAAAGTGCCTTACAAACCCTAAGTTACTGCATAAGTGTTAGCAATTGTTATGGCTGTTGATGTGATTTTCATTTTTCTATGGTTCTGGGGCAAGTAACTGCTATCCAACTATTATTTCTCTATATTATTTTTAATTGGATAAAATAATTGTATAGTTAAATAAAAGTAATAGGATGTAAGCTTATTGTCTGTGGGCTCAACAAAAGCATCTTTGGTACATTTCCAGTAGGAGCCAGGCCCAGTATTTGCAAATGGTGTTCTGGAAAAAAAATAACTGATCTCAGCAAAAAACAAATAAAGCAAGTTTAAGGCACACTTTTAAGTTTGATTTGTAATAACACTTTCTCCATCATATCTTTAAGTCCAGAAAATCAACAAAAGAATAAATCAAGGCCTGATTTGTAGCTTTTATTAGAATCCAAGCTATAAATACTCACACTGATAATAATAATTGACCCAAGAACTGGTCTGAGTTAGTGTTCCTCAGGTACCACCTCATCCTGATCCCACGTGATTTTTGATCTCACCCAAGTCTCAGTATTTTGAAAGCTTTTTATTCTATGTATCTCAGAGATGATTGGTTTTAGAATGGCAACATCTTTTAAAATATCGTTCTTAAGTTGTTGTGAATCAGTGTTATGGCTAGGTGATTATCACCAAGGGTTTGGGCCACATAATGCTAGGGTATGAGGACACTTTTTTTGGTTGAATTCTCTAAGAAATGTTGAAGAGACTATAGTTGTCAAGATATGAAGTTTATGATGCATAGTTACAGTTCCCAGATAGTGTCTTAGTAGGTACTAAATTTTTACAGCTTGATGTTGCACTTGTCATTGTATTCTGACATCTACTTTCTTTTTACTTTTTGGAGGCGGGAATGCAGGGCAGTTGGGGTTAATTTATTTGCCCAAGGTCATACGTCTAGTAAGTGTTAAGTATTTGAGGCTGAATTTGAACTCAGGTCCTCCTGACTCCAGGGCCGGCTTTCTACTCACTTCACCACCTACCTGCCCTCCATAATCTACTTTTATCAGTGAGATTGGGCTCCTTTAAGATAACCTTTCTGTACTTTCTTGAAGAGATTACCAGGTACTGAACGGTCATTATAAACTGTTCTACTTACACAAAGAAACCCACGTGTCTTAAATGTGTCACTTCTTTGATAACATATTCTTGGCTGACTTTATGTGGATGTTGCCCATGAAGGGCTTTTTGATTCTATTCTTGCGTCTTAGTTGTTCCATAAGCTCCATCCAGCAGTAAATCACTTGCATTCATATTCAATGAATTCAGTGGCATTACTATTATCATTAATACTATTATTACTAGCTGTGTGGGCCACTAGGTGGCACCATAGTGCACAGAGGGCTAGACCTGGAGTCAGAAAGAACTGAGTTAAAATTTGCCCTCAGACAGTTAATAGCTGTATGATTCTGGGACCCTCTTTGCCTCAGTTTCCTCATTTGTAAAACAAGCTGGAAGTCCTAGACAGTCATCAGCTCTTCTCCAGGGTGATTTATAAAAGCATGGGCAACTTCGGCAGGAAATGATTCTGAGTAAAAATTGGAATCCAGATTGTAAGAGAACAATTTAATAATAGGCCGAGGCTCAGATATTGCTTTGTTCTTTTCCCACAGCTTTCTCAATCAATAGCCAAGCATTCTATTCAGTTTTTTTTAAAGCAAGCATTTATAGTTAGTTATCACTGACAGTGTAACTTGTTTTGCAGAAAGAAAATTTGATTTTGAAAACCTTGTGTGTATGTGTGTGTGTGACAGAGAGAAAGAGAGAGAGAACCTTTCATATTTTCCCCAGTTATTATATGTAATCATGTAATCCTTGCAAAGGTTGTTTCCTCATTTCCACCTCAGAAAAAAATAGAATTTGGCTGTTATCAAAAACACATGTGGGTTTTTGTGTGTGTTTTCCTTTGTTATTATAATCCATAAGCTGGCCCATAAATATTCATGATTGCACACAACATCCCCCTGTATAATGAGTGGTGGATCGATGAAGGCAGGTGGGATCAAGGGGGCCTTTTCACATGGCCCATGCTAGTTTCCTAAATAGGATGAATTTCAGTAAGACCTGTAAGGTCACTGGGGACTTCTGGCAAAATAATACACTTATTCCAGAGCCATGACCACTAAGCACAGGAGCAGGAGCAGACTCATCTATTTTAAGAGAAATTCACCTAATAGAAAGTTGCTTCTGAGTGTACCTTCATTGTACATTGTAGTGACTTCTGTTTGTATAAACAGTAACTGTTTGGAGCTCAGAGAGCAACAGGAAAATAACCATCCTCCCTATAGACAGCCTGGGTCAGTATTTAGAGTGATGACTTCGGAATCAAAAGATCTGGGTCCAAATTTTAGTGACCTTGGGCAGGTCTCACCTAATATCTCTAGACTCTCAAGAGCTCTGCTACATCTCAGTCTATGATTCGTTTATCTTAAGATCCCAGGTTAAAGGTATAAAAAAATCAATAAAACATTTTTTAAAAAATAAGGTCATGGGGGGACAGACTCAAGATGGTGGAGTAGAAACAGGACATCTGCGCAGCTCCGGCTTTTACCTTCCCTAATCCATGTAAAAGGGAAATCTGAACAAACTTTGGAGCTACAGGACCCACAAAATTTCACACAGAAGCTAACTTCCCGCTGAGAACAGACTGGCAGCCCGACAGGAATTGACCAGCGCAGCACTCTGGGAGCCGACCCCAGGCCCATGTGAGCCAGAGGTTTTAGCCCCAGGGCAGGTCTGACTAAACACAGGCTGGAGGGACTTCAGATCACCAGCAGCTGTGGTGGTTTCCAGAATTATCAACACATATCAACATATCAACACATGCTAAGGACAAAGTGAGAGGTCAGTGTAGTGTGGAGTTTGGGATCCAGTAGTTGGGAGTGCAGTGAGCTTTTGCCCCGAGGGGTGAGAAGTGGCTGAGGTGCTGCAGCCATGCAGCTGCAGCCACATGGCAGCTTCAGTTACTGGCCTGCAGATTGTAGGGGGACCAAGCCACCAGTCTGAGGGGTAATTGCTCTTGCTTTAACATGCTTGGATCTGGATTGCCATCTAGGGTGGAGATCCTGGGGTGTGCGTCCAGCTTGCCAGAGCATGTGGAGGCTTCAGAGAGAGCACCCAACTAATACTTTTGGCAGCTGAGAAAACCCTAGCAATTGGGACAAAGCTCCCCTGTCTGGTAGCAGAGTCCTACTGTGGCAAAAAGCCCAAAAGCCAAGTAATTGAGTGGCAACATGAGAAAACAAGGCAAGCAAAGCAACCAGAACAACCTAACTTTACATTCCTATTTTGGGGACAAAATGGATCAAAGCATGGAACAGGAGGAAGACAGTGAAGTCAAAACTCCTGCACCAAAAGCTTCCAAGAAAAATACAAGCTGGTTACAGGCCATAGAGGACCTTAAGAAGGATTTTAAAAACCAAATAAGAGAAGTGGAGGAAAAATTGGGAAGAGAAATGATAATGATGCAAGAAAATTATGAAATGAGAGTCAACAACTTGACTGAAGAAAATAACACCTTAAAAAACAGGCTAACTCAGATGGCAAAGAGGCTCAAAAAGGCAATGAGGAGAAGAATGCCTTAAAAAGCCGAATTTGCCAGATGGAAAAAGAATCTCAAAAGCTCACTGAAGATAGGGGCAGCTAGGTGGCGCAGTGAATAGAGCGCCGGCCCTGGAGTCAGAAGGACCTGAGTTTGGAGCCAGCCTCAGACACTTAATCCACACAAACAAAAACCTATCCATGTAACCATGGGCAAGTTACTTAACCCCAATTGCCCTAAAAGGGGCGGCTAGGTGGCGCAGTGAGTAAGAGCGCCGGCCTCGGAGTTGGGATGACCCGAGATCAGATCCGGCCTCAGAAAATGAGCACCCACGCATAAATAATGACTAGCCGTGTAACCTTGAGCAAGTTACTTAACCCCAATTGCTTTAAAAAAAAAAAAAAGCTCACTGAAGAGAATCATTCCTTCAGAATTAGATTGGAGCAAATGGAAGCTACTGACTTTATGAGAAATCAAGATATTATTAAACAGATCCAAGCAAATGAAAAAATAGAAGGGAATGTGAAATATCTCATTGGGAAGACTACTGACCTGGAAAATAGATCCAGGAGAGATAATTTAAAAATTATTGGACTACCTGAAAGCCCTGATCAAAAAAAGAACCTAGAAATAATCCTTCAAGAAATTCTCGAGGAAAATTGCCCTGATATTTTAGAACCAGAAGGCAAAATAGAGGTTGAAAGAATCCACAGATCACCTCCTGAAAAAGATCCCAAAAAGAAAACTCCTAGGAATATTATAGCCAGGTTCCAGAATTCCCAGATCAAGGAGAAAATATTATAAGTGGACAGGATGAAACAATTTGAATATTGTGGAAACACAATCAGGATAACACAGGACCTGGCATATTCTACACTGAGGGATCAAAAGACTTGGAATATGATATTTTGGAAGTCAAAGGAGCTGGGATTAAAACCAAGAATCACCTACCCAGCAAAACTGAGTATCATGTTTCAGGGGAAAAGATGGTCATTCAGTGGAATAGAGGACTTTCAAGAATTCTTGATGAAAAAACCAGAGTTGAATAGAAAATTTGGCATTCAGATATAAGAAGCAAGAGATGCTTGAGAAAGTAAACAGGGAAAAGAAATCATAAGGAACTTATCAAAGTTGAACTATTTACATCCCTACATGGAAAAGTGATAATTGTAACATAAAACTTTTCCCAGTATGAGAATAGTTGAAGGGAATAGAAATGTTTGTGTGTGTGTGTGTGTGTGTGTGTGTGTGTGTGTGTGTGTACATACATGCATATATATGTCTATATAGGAGGGTATATAAATATATATGTCAATGTGTGTATATATGTGTACAGGTATACATAGATAGAGGGCACAGGACCAATTTAATAGGAAGGGATGATACTTAAAAGGTGAAATTAAGAGGCAAGAGAAGAATATAATGAGAGGAGATGGAGAGAGACAGAATGGAGTAAACTGTCTCATGTAGAAAAGGCAAGGGAAAAATGGTTACGATGGAGGGGAAGAACAGGAAGGCAAAAGGAAATGGGTCAACCTTATTCTCATTGAATTTGGCTTAGGGAAGAAATGACATACACACTAAATAGGGTATCTCATCCAACAGGAAAGTAGAGGGGAAGGGGATGAGAGGGGGACAATGGAAGGGAGGGCAGGCTGGGGGGGGGGAGGGAAGTTGGAAGCACCCATTTTTTAAAAGGGACAGGATCAAAGTAGAGAATAGAACAAGTGGGAGGTGGGATAGGAGGGAGGGAAATACAGTCAGTCATTTACAATTTATACACTATGGAAATGTTTTGCATAGCTACACATGTACAGCCAAACTGAATTGCTTATCTTTCCAGTAAGGGTGGGTGACAGGGGAGGAAGGGAATGAATCTGGAATTCAAAGTTTTAAAATCAAATGTCAAATGTTCAATATATATATATATATATATATATATATATATGCATATATATACACTAATATTAATATTATTTTACATGTAACTGGGAAATAAGATATACAGGCACTGGGGCATAGAAATCCACCATGCCCTACTGGAAAATTGGAGGGAATATGGGAGGAATCAGATTGGAGGAGGGGATATCCAGTGGGATCACTATTTTGGGGTGGTGGGTAGGGGAAAAACAGGGAGAAAATTTGTAACTCAGAATCTTGTGGAAATGAATGATGTAAACTAGAAGTTAATAAAGCATTTAATTAAAAAAATAATGTCATAGAGTGAAATGAGCAAAACCAAGAGAATATTGCATACAGTAATAGCAATATTTTTTAAGAACTACTTTGAGTTATTTTGACTATTATTAATGCCCAAATTAACTATAAAAACATGTGAAGAAAGACACTATCTACATCCAGAGAAAGAACTGATAAAGAGAAGTATGCATAGAATGATTTTACACACATATACAAATACTTATTTTTTTGTCTAATGGTAGTTATCTCTAGGGTGAGTGGGGGAGGAAGGTAGGGAAGAAAAAAATGGAATTTACACAATAATTTTGTTGTCTGTTTGAAAGGTCTAGTAAGTTGTGCATACTAGATTTGCAGTTTCGTGTGCAATGATCTTTTTTATTGTACTATGTTATGGAAATGCTTGTTTTATTCATAAATTAATTTTTTAATGTAGTGTTAACAGAAAAAAGGAAATAAGACCATAGGTAATGGAAGAAGTGTGACCCAATTTGAAAAGAGCAGGTATTATCTTGATTTTTTAAAAAGAGAAAAGAGAATAGAGTCTGCAAACTAGATGCAGTCTTCATTGGTAGAGGGAAATTTCCTCTCCCAAGAGGTCTCCCTATCATTGAATTCACAGGTCTTGTACCTATCCTCATCCTTTGTGAATATTTAGGAAGGGAAATAGTGACCTAAAGAACAAGTTATGACTTTTTTTTAGGAGAGCTCATTATTCTAAAAGTGAGGCATAGCTCTCCAAGACTTGTTTTTTACCAAGAAGGAGTAACTGATTGCAAGAACTACAAGGAAACAAAATAGAATTCATGACTGAGGCATCTTGGTGGGGTAGTGACTGGAGGACTAGATCTTGAATCAGGACGACCTGAATTCAAATCCTGCCTCAGACGCTTCCTAGCTGTGTGATCCTGGGCAAGTTACTTAACCTCTGTCTTCCTCAGTTTCCTCATTTCTAAAAATGGGGATCAACTGCCTCACAGCTTTATTATGAGCTTGATCAAATGAATGTTGTGCAAACTTTATGTAAAGTTATTATTATTATAGAAAGGAAATCAATATCTGACATGTACTCTAGCTTTGAAGAAATCAGAATTAAAAGGGTTTAGAGCAGAGGTGGGGAACTGGCAATCTTTGTTCTGTGAAGTTTGGATTCAGTCAAAGGGCCACACTTGAGTACCTAGAGAGCTACATATGGCCTCGAGGCCACAGGTTCCCCACCCTTGGTTTGGAAAAAGAAAAAGTACAATCACATGGAATCCAACTCTTCATGGAAGACAGCCCAGGAGAGATGGAAATCTGTATTCTCCAGACCTAAAGTACAGTTCTCATAAGGAAGAGGAGAGATACGTAAAAAAATTGTTGTGAATTCAGAGATGATTCATCAACATTCTAAAAGATGAAAGTACAGGTAACTTTGGATGAATGTATAGAAGATTGAAGATTTTTTCTTGAAAGAGTAGCATCCACATGTATATATAGCACCCTGTTGCAAGGGTAAGTTGCAAAGTAAGTTAGAGCTGCCCAATGATGCTAAAAATGGAAAGGAAAAAAAAGATTGAGTGTTTTGAGGAGGAAGAGAATTTTAAAGTTGATGGGGGTAAAAGGAGGTTTTTGGTTTTTGGTTGTTTTTAAGGGCTGAATTACCACCTGAAGTTATGCCAGGATAGTGAAAGAGGGCATTAAGTTGCTTTTATAGAATAAAAGGATTAGTAGGAAGTAGAAGCCAAAGATTAGGAGGCAGATAGTAATCTCAGGGAAGACCCCCAAATATCTCAGGATTGGGCTGGGCCAACCAAGTATAGCGGCCAGTAGGAAGAAAGGGACCTTGAATGCCTTGAGACTGCTTCCAAGGGAGACTGCCTAAGGGAGGGTGACCATCTTGGAGCTTACCTCAGCTCTAGGTCTCCAAAGAAGGAAACTTCTTAACGTCCCCTTTTAATGAAAGTTGCTTGCTAAGTAAGAATCATGTTCAGTCATTTCTGAACTCTTGAAGGACAAATGCCCCCTCAAATTTCAGTGACCTACAGGGAAGGTCTAGTGGCCTCACCCTAGGTATGTTTCTGATGTGGGGGAGGAAGGCAAGTTTTTTATTTACTAGGTAAAGGGATGAGTGGAAGGAGGTTGTTGTTTTCAAGACTGAGAAATTAACTTTCCCTTTGATTCCTGAATATATTTTAGGACAGTAGTCGACTTGAATCGAACCAGCTTATTTTTGAGTTCAAGTTATTGTGTGTTTGAGAGACTATCACTCCCCAGGATTCTGGCTTGCTCCTGCTTCAAGGCATGCAGCTGATATTAATGAAATGCCCCCCTCTGCTTTGACAAGTCTGCAGCTCTTCCCCTCTCCGCCAGCTGACGTCATTCAAAATTCAGAGAAGCCCTCCCACTCTGGGTTTCTTAATTGAGTGTGATGGACTTCTCCGCTCTGCTGAGGCCATTCTGGAGTAGAGAAAAAAGCAGTTTGAAAAAGTACAACCTGAGAAACTTTATAGCCACATACTGGCTAATGCTGTATACCCCAAGCCAAGAAGGAGAAGGAAACCAGTTGATATGTTGTTCCGACAAACAAGTCTGCTTGCTTTTAGATTTCACTGAGTTTTCGTTCCTGTGAGAACTATTCCTGCTGGAGTGGCTGGCCCACTTGGAACTAGTCTGGTATGCTTGACAGACGCCTGCTGTCTCCTCAAACTAAGTGCATTATTCCTGGGGTAAGCATATGGTAAAGGAGTTCAGGCCAGATGCCCAGTGTGGTCAAGAGAGGGAAAAAAGGCATAGTACAGACTTACTAACAAACTTAAGTTAATTGAATTTTACTTTTCTTGCTTTTCAATGTCTTTCATATCTTTCCAGAGAAACTGTGGATCATGTTAACGGATTTATATCTTGGGCTCTGGTCCTTGTCTTTAAAGCAGTTAATTAAGTCAGGTACCTTGTTGGATCACGGATGGGTGATATGTGCGTGTTTGTTCACTGTGGAAAGCAGAAATAGTTCTTATAGTCACTGCGAAAGATAACATAGACTGTATTGAATCCCGGCTGACAGAACATCTGAGCGAGCACTTTTGTGTCTGGGGCCTTTTAATGTAATCAACATGGTTCTTGCTTCCTGCATGTTGCTGCATAATGAGATTTGGTCGTTGTTTGCCACTTCTAAACCCTGAATCCACGATCGACATCATGCAATTAGGCTGTAATGAACGGCAAATATATTGTTAAGGACCAGGAAGTACAGGGTATCCCTGTACAAACCTAAAATAACAGTGGGGTCTTAGGGACTCAGTTTACACGTATTTATAAAAGTGCTATAACTTTTCCCCTTATGGGTAGGACAAGCTTCACAACAGGTTATGACTTCTGAATATAACATTAAAACAGAGCATAGAATCCTGAATATGTATGAAATGCTCTCTAGGCAAGGGAACTTGATTTTTAAAAAAATTCTTTGTTGGATATCTGTTTTAAAATACTTTTCTAGCTACAGACAGTGTGTCTCCAAAGGTTTAGTGTTAGTTTACGAATTAGCAATTTAAAAGGTGCCCTAAGAGTTTGGGGACACTCTATATGTCACTTCCTACTGTTACAAGACACTCCATTTTTTTGAAAGAAAAATACTTCTTGAGATGTCTAAGAAATATTTCTTTATGCTTTTTATTCCATCTATGTTATCTTTTTGGAAACTGCAGGTATAATCAATGTGTCTGACTAATTTCTTACCATTTTTGTGTGTCACTGACCATTTGGATGATAGTTTATTGAGTGACTGATTTTTATAAATGTGTGAATTGAATATTTAATGGAAATAATTTAGTATTTGGCTCTCCGTGCCAGTGACCATTAATATTTATTCTCAAAACTATCATCTGTTTTCTCTAAGCTCTGACTTACCTTCTAAGGCCTCTCTCCCCCTAATAAGTCTTGAGGACCTTATCATTTTCTGGGATGTTTGCAAAAAGCAGTAGATGTTCCCCAGAGGTTTCAAATATTTCCAAGGGAGAATGTGATTAAGGCCCCAAACTTCCCAAATGAGGCAAGCTTTCAGTAACATATGGCTGTTTCAGTTGTTATCATAAACCATCCACCCCTACTCCTAAAAAAATAAAAAAAGTAAAAAAAAACACTTTGCCAAATTTCTATGACTGTTGGCCTCAGAATGGCTGCATTTTCCTGGGAGGTGGGTGGGAGGAAAATTGACAAAAACAGGATTCTCCAACCAAAAGGAAAGGGAATCCAACTTTGTGAATTATCTGAAACTTCATAACAGCATAAGACATATGTGGATTTACACTCAATTTTTATAACTAAAATGTGAATTTTTTGAGGTAAACAAGTAGAATTAATTTATGATTAATTCACCAGAATAATACATCATCCCGATAGAATAAACTAATATTTTTTAAGTTGGCCTTTTGACGTGGACAGTCTCATTCTTTTGATGATTTCTGTTCTATTTTAAAAGTATTTTTGCATATCTGAATATGTTTAACTTAACAGCAGTGTAAGGAGCCCCTGGGACAGAGCTGAGTCATGAGACTAATAAATTCCTACCAATGATAAGAAGCCTTCACCAAGTACAAAAAAAAACTCTGAATCATTCATGAAAATAATTGTTTTCTCACTTTCCCCAATAATTAAAATAAAAACCATAAATTAAAATAGAACTTAAATAAAATTTAATTAAATATTGATTCTATTAACCTAACAATTCATTCATCAAATATTTAAGCAGCCCCTGCTGTGTACTAGATGTTTAGCATTAAAAGATAAAAATCATAATCTCTCACCTCAAGAAGCTTTTGTTCTAATAAAAGGGATAAGCCCTTTATGTGAATAAGTATGATATGAGGTAGAATGTGATTTAGGGCAAAGGAGAGCTATAAAAGTGTGATAAGAAATTGGCAGATAAAGATCACTCTGAGCTGAGGGGATGAGATAGGAGGTGTGCCTACACTGGGGCTTAAAGGGATGAGGATTAAAATTAGTCTGAAATACAGCAGGAGTATATTCTAGGTTTATGAGGTAGCCTGTGTAAATGTATGGAGGCAGAAGGGGGCAGAATGAGATCAGGAAATAAAAGAGTAGCCTGGTTTGACTGGAACATAAAGTGTGTAAAGGGAATTGGGAAAAGTAGGTTGAAATCAGATAGATGAAAACCTTAAATACCGAGCTAAAAGTATTTTACCTTAATGGTAATGGGGAGTCATGAAGGCTTTATGAGGTAGAACATGATATGACCAGATCTGTGCATTAGTAAGATTATTTTGGCAACTTTGCAAAGGCTGTATTAGATAACAGTGATACTAAAGGCAGATGGGAAGCAATTATTCTGATCCAGGTGAGAAGTAATGAGAACCACAGCTAGGGTTTACAGTAGTATGACCTGAGAAGAGGGGACAAGTTGAAAGAACAGGAATATATGAGGGAGGAGGAAGAGAGTTGGAATTAATTAGAACATCAAAATGTTGAGGCCTAGGGATTTGGGAGGATGGTGATTCCATCAATTGAAATAGGGGAAGTTGGGAGGAAGAACAGTCTTTGCATGTGAATCAGTCAGTCAGCAAATATTGAACACCTACTATGTGCAGGGTTGCAGTGTACTGTTTATCCAATCTTGCTGTTGTTTCATAGCAAAATCTCTCCTTTATGTGTAGGGGAATGTTATCAATATTCATTATATTAAACATATCAAAACATTTCAAATTATAAAAATGCAAAAGAAAAAAGCTTTTATAAGAACCTGAAATTTTATGTATACTATGATTTTAAGAAGTACATGCATGTGATATTTATGTATATATCTATATAACATCTATATAACAGACATACACCATATATAAATATATGTAGACATCTTTATAGATTTATATAATTTAATAAGGTAATAACAAAACTGCTTTGCTTTACTCCTGCATGTTATAGCAATTCAGGGAAGAGAATGACGTCACTTATCTCCCTTTACCTCCACATTCCATTGAAATGCTCAGTTCCTTCCTGTTTTTGTCAGACCTTTCCTTTTTACCTCTTCATACTACATTCCCCTACCCAACTCCTCTCCTCCTCATATCTTTTTTTTTTTTTTTTTTTTTTTTGGAGAGGGAAATCAGGACAGTTGGGATTAAGTAACTTACCCAAGGTCACACAGCTAGTAAGTGTCAAGTGTCTGAGGCTGGATTTGAACTCAGGTCCTCCTGACTCCAGGGCTGGTGCTCTATTCAATGTGCCACCTAGCTGCCCCTCATGTCTTAAGATAAATAGATAAATCTCTTCAAAAGGACAGCATGCTATAACAGAACTAGACCTGGAATCAGTAGAGACGACAGTTGAATCCTACTTCTAACACTAAACTAGCTCTGTATCCATAGGGAAGTTGTTAAATCTGAACTTCAGATTCTTCACCTGTGAAATATAGGCAAATGCAGCAGGTACTGCATCACACTGGTTTTGAATATAAAAAGAGATAATATATGTAAAAGATATATATATATATATACATATATATATAATTTTATAAACCTATACAAATGCACTATATAAATGTCAGAAATTATTATCTGGGCCCTTGATGAGTCAGGTAAGCTGGTCACCAGATGTAATAACTTCATTCCCAGATACTGAAAGCTTTGGCAGATATGATTGCTGATTATCAAGAGATCTTTGATAATTCAGGGAGAATGGAAAGGTACTTCATGCTTGGAGAACAGATGCTGACTTCATTTTTTTAAGGGAAGAGAATAGAGTCTACAAACTGTAAACCAATGGATTTTACCTTAGTTGCTAGCCGGATTCTAGAACATAGTATGAAAAAGCTAGTTAATGGCTATACAGAAACAAACAGTGATCACAATGGACCATTATGGCTTCATCAAGAATGACTAAAAGCAGATGAATTTTATTTTCTTTTGATGGGGTTCCTTGATTGGTATATCAGTAAGACCTATCAGTTATGTTGATAATATTTACCTGAATTTGTCAAAGCATTTAACAAACTCTTTTGTACAATTCTTGTTTAAAAGATGGAGAAGTGTGAGCTAGACAGTACTATAGTCCCTCCAATTCAAAACCACTTGATGAACCAGACCTAAAGAGCACTTCGATGCCAACTTGAAGTAAATCATCCCAAAGGACACTTGGGAAGTGTCCCAAGGGTCTGTATTTGGCTTTGTGTTGCTTGAAGTGTTTATCACTGACATTGATATGAAATAAGAGATGTCTCATTTATCAGGGTTTCAGACAACACAAAGCAAGGAGGAACAGATGACATCTGCTGAATAATCCAGTTAGGATTCAGACAAGAACATTGGACTATATCTAGAATAAGAATAAAGGGAAAGGTTTCTATTCCCCCCAAAATCAGCTTTCCTAGTACAAGATGGGAGAAATTATGGCTAGACCTATCAATTAAACAAGGAGTGAGGAATTTAGTAGTCTCTGAGACCATTATGACCCAGTTGGGAAACATGGCAGACAAATAAAGCTAATGTCATTATTCATAGGTTGTATTAAGAGACGTGGTTTCCAAGAATGTTAGCAAGTGACCATCCTTCCGTACTTTTCCCTTGTCTGCACTTCTCTGTGATATCGTGTTGTTTTTTTTTCTGGGAAAAACATTGAAAGTCTGAACCAGTCTGCAGGAAAATGAAGGGCCTCAAGAGTATGCCACATGAAGATCGGGTAAAGGAATAGGGGAAGTTTAGCCTGGAAGAGAAGACTTGGAAGGAATTCAGGTATCTAAGGAATCATCCCCTAGAAGAGGGATTAGAGAAGACTTCTGGGCAGAAGACCTGAACAGTCACACAACTACCCCAACTGCTCTAAAAGCCAGAGCAAGAAGTGATGAAGAAATCCACTAAGGAAAAAAAATAATCCAATGGAAAACATAAGAAGTTTCTTCTTCTATCACTGAACTACACAAATAGTGATGAAGAAATCCACTAAGGAAAAAAATAATCCCATGGAAAACACAAAGGGGTTTCTTCTTCTACCACTGAAATATACAAAAAGTCAACCCAGAGCCCATGTGCAGGGCCTCTGAGGTACTTAGCACTCTGTCTTGTGAAGCCAAGAAAATCCTGAAGATTCAGCCATCTGGACCTCAAAGATCCAAGAGGGCTTAACCCTGGGAGGAGGTCAGCAAAGGAACCTGTGGGCACCAGGACAAAATCAGTCAGTGTGGCCACATAAACAAAAGCACAGTATTCCAAAACAAAAGATACAGGCTTACAACCAAGAATAACTCACCTGCAAAGCTAATCTTATGAGGGGTGGGGAAAGGGGGAAATTGACCTATAATGAAAAGAGGACTTTCAAGCAATCCTGACAAAAAGACCAGAAATGGGAGGTCTTCAAGGGGGAGGGATTTTTGTTCAATTGTGATTCCAGAGGTCCCTTTTACCCCTAAGCATCTTTGGTTCTGTGGACTTCTTGTACCCTTCATTTTCAAAACAGGATTTATTTAATTCAAGTAAGTACTAGGGAGAAAAAGAAAGCAAAAAAGAGATCTTTGCCTCAAAAAGCCTACATTCTGTGTGTGGATAAAGAACATACATACAAAGAAGTAGATAGGAGGTATTTCAAATGAGAGCTGTTATAGGATTCTATTGGAGGAAAAACACACACACATAAAAATATATAAAATATACATAATATATAAATAACATATAATCCAAGTGTTTGCTGTATATTATATATAGTATAATATATATGTAGTAAATATAAAATATATAAAATAAAGGATATGACTTCTAACAAAGGAGAGTATCAGGAAAGGCCTTGGATAAGTAATAGCATTTGAGCTGAGCCTTGAAGATAGCTCAGGAAACCAAGAGTCAGAAGGAAGAAGGGACTTCATTGCAGGCAAATATAGGCAGATTTAATTGTAACACATCAATATCTACATCAGTTATTATATCATAGTATGAATTTAAATTTAGGGTATTTGCAATATAAGATTTATATATGATTGTCAAATGAAAGCTTTTGTCCTCAGTTCAAATAATTTTAGACTCCAAAGAGCACCTGGAAAAGGCCTACCCTTGAAATCATAACATAGATGATTGACCCTGTCTGTCTCTCTCCAAAGGGTTCTGTATCCTTTGATATAGTGATAGAAGTTTCCACTTTTATATCATTCACTTGGTGTTATCCTAAGAATCCTTTGTATTTTTTTCCTTTGAAAAATGTGAACAGGAAGTGATATTGAATTGAAAACAGCAACATGGTCTAGTGAGTTAATGATTGCTTGTAAAACAAGAAAACAAGGTTTTATTCTCAGAACTCTCACTGATTTCAGTGGGTTTGGGAGTAAGTCAGTCTAAGCTTATTTTCTCATCTGTAAAATTAGGATCATAATCCTGGTCCTTCTTAGCTTTATGGTGTGGTTGTGAAGGCTAATGAGGTAATATATGCAGCATACTTGGAGTGTCTTGGAAGTATTTTATTATCATTTCTTCCCGAGAAGACCTAACAGTGGCTAGAAGTAATTAGACATTTTATCTTCAGTTGTAAAGCTCTAATGAATAAGAGTCAACCTTCGTTTTTTCCTCCTAATTTGTGCTAATATAGTATTCTCATGGGTTTGTCCTGTTTTGGCATCAAAACTTTTGGCATCTGATCTTTTGAATATGGGATCCTCCTTGGACTGCTCATGTTTGAGGTCATTTGAATATTTCAGGACATCAAATCCCAGATGTGCTTGAGTTTGTCAAAACAAAATCCTACTTGCAGTACAGGGCTATCCCTCTCATCAGCTTGTTCACCATCAGGCCAATCTAGCATAAAGACAACATGGAAGCTTCTAGACTGATCCCAGCACACTTAGTTCTATCCCTTGAAATCCTTAATGCCCACCTTAATTGGTGTTTGATTCCTAATACAATGAAAGCTCCTGGAGGATAGAGAATTTTTCACTTTTATCTTGGTCTCCAGTGCCTGGCACAAGCTAGGCATTTAATAAATGCTTAGCAATCTTCGGGCAAGAGGAGTGGCACAGAGAGGACACCTATCAACTTTTTTTGTCCATCTCTGTGTTAGATTTACCAAGAGTCCAAATGCTGTCTTACTGATCATTTTCTTCTCATTTCGATCATTTAATTCAAATGATCATTCCATTCTTGAACGAATGAATGAAAGGGTAGATCATAATTATTTTAAGAAGCTTAGAGTTATATACTCCTAATTTATCATGAAAGATATTAAGCACCTTTATGCACAATTATTGGGTTTGGGACAACACACAAACTCTTTTCTCTAGAGATAGCAATAGTTGATTTATATTTTATATTTATATTTATTTATATTTTTATTTTATATTTAAACTTCACAAAACACTCCGTGAGGTGAAAGGTCTATGATTTCCTTCTTACAGATAAGGCAGCAGAGATCCAGAGAAGTTAAGTGGCTTGCCTGGGGTTATAGTATTAGAGACAAGATTCGAACCCAGATCTTCTTGACTTCCAATTCCAGTGTGCTATATATTATACTACCCTGTAGCTTCTAGTCTGAAGCATGTAACATAAGCCATAATGCCATTGTCACTGAATACATTGCTCTTCTCCTCTTGTTTACTTCACATTGTTCTTCTCCTCTTGTTTACTTCACTCTTCATCAGTTCATAAAAGTCTTACAAGTTTCTTCTGGAACCATCCGTTTCATCTTTTCTTATTTCTGAATAATATTTCATTGCACTGATGTTTAGTGTCAGTCTTACAGAACATATTTGTCACCTGGCTTTTCAAATAGTTCAGTCCGGTCCTCTGTGGGGAGGTCTAGATAATCAATAAGATTTCCTGCCTAAGTTTTAGCAAAAGTCAATTTTAAATTTATGTTTCAGAGACTTCAAAACTCTTCTTGCTTTCCTCTAGACAGTGGGGTGATAAGACATCAGATGTACAGTCTGTTTTCAATACTGGAAGAAGTTCTCTTCCACAGATCAGGTACCTTTTATAACTCAGTTGTCTGGGGCTCAAAACCGTTCCCTCATTGGAGTGTTGGTTAATTGTACATGGTGGTTAATGTCCCATTGGTTCACTAAAGTCCCCTAAAATTATGTTGCACTGACAGCAGTTTCTCACAATGGGCAAGAGGTTGTCCATGGTAGGCACTTGGAAACTTGTCAAAGTATGTTAAATTTGAAGGTAGGTAGAGTAATGGCTAAGCTATAGGGGAAATTCTCCTCTGGGAGAAGGGGAGCATATTCAAAGCAAAAAGTCCAGCCAGTTGCTTTGGAGCACCAAACCCAAAGACTTGGGGTATGCACAAGAAATAGATAACTAGAACCATAACTCAAGCCAGGATGATCTATAGGGAGCTCAGGAGATCTACTGGGAAGTACTGGTGACCATGGCATTATCTGAGGTCATCTGACGCCTTGACGCTTTGCCCTTTTCTGCCAGAAGCCTGCATTCCCTGACTGCTATCTTTTGTCTCACTCTGGAGAAGTTGAGGGTTCTCTCCTACCCCAGCGAGGCCTTTGAGGCTGTGAGCTCAGACGTCCAAAAGCCTCAGATGTCATGTGTTCTAACATGAATGTTCCTATCCTCTTCTCAGCCCCTCCTATGTCTTTTCCATCTCTCTGCCTGATGGGGCATGGAAGGAAACCCCTTCCTACTCTTCCAAACCACCGATGAGGGCATTCCATAGCCTGTAGCAAAGACTAGGCATGGAGGTCAAGGGATGAGAGCCTGGGAGTGGAGAAATGAATCACAGAACCAGGGTTAAGCAAGGTGAGAGTTTGCCAAAGGGTGTAGAGGAGTGAAGATCTAGGGTGAGTGAAGGCTTGATTGTCAGGGCAGTGAACAACTGAGATGGAGGTTATATGCAGAGGAGTTTGGGGAGGGGAACACATGTATACGCTCTTTTATGGGGGGAGGAAGAGACAAAAACAACTTTTCACTAATCACTCTTCCTTCTGTTCTTTCTACTGAGGGTCAGAGCTTTCAGCTGAAATTAACCCCCCAGGAGACCAGAACTGGCCTGCCCACTTCCTCTTTCATGGTCACCAGCTGTTCCTTCTGGTCATCATAGCATCACAGATTTAGAGCTGGAGGGCCCTCAAAGGTCATCGCATCCAGCCCCCTCATTCTACAAATGAGAATCATGATGGCTCTCATTCCCTGAGCCAGCTGCAGAATGAGAATGTAGGTTCTTTGCCCAATCTTCCTGTCCTCCTGCAAACATCGAGTCTGAGATTTTCCAAGTGCTTTCGCTCCTAGCAACAAGGAAAAGAGGGGAATGAAAACAAACAAAGGGAAAGTTATGGTTTCAGGGGCAGTAGATGTTGGCCTTGGTATTCACTGTGATGCCTATGGATGTAAGAATCCAGTGAGACAATGTATGCACAGTGGCTTGCCAGCTTTAAGACACTGTGCCCATGTGTGCTATTCTTAATATCGTTATTATTGTTAAACCCTGGCCCAACTCTAGGCCTTAGTCCTGCTCTTATCTGCAAGTTCATGACTTCCTGTTTTCTGAAGTGAGGATGAGGAATCAACGTTGAGTTTTCCTAAGATTATATCCTGCGTTTGTCCATTGCTTGGAATGCTTCTCTCTAAATTTACTTTAAAGTAATTCCTTAACTTGGAATTGGTGGGTAGATTTCTATAGAAATTATAGCTTTATTTTCACTAACTTTTGATTTTCTTTGTAATACTATGTATATTATTTTTTACATTTAAAAACATTCTAAGGAGGGGGCCATGACATAAAAATGGTAAAGAGTTCTTGGTTTCCAGGGTCACTGTGATCCAGCTACAGCAGCTTAGTCAATGGGAATCATGACCTTTACCTTGCTTAGATTATAGCTTACACTTGGTCAAGGCTGCTATAATTTCAGGAGGCAAGAGATTTTTTTTAAGATGTTGATTTTGTCAGAAAGATATGTTTTTTTCTGGCTCTTTTGGTATCCTTGATTCCCAAGGAGATAGGAGGAAATGAGGCAGGCTGGCTAGATATATTATTAAGAATATTAGGATTATTTTTTTAATACTGAGCCTTTTGTCTTTGTACTGCTATGATAACATTGATGGTGTGCTCTAAGGTTCATAAAGTACTTCACCTAAGTTACCTCAATTTCATCCTCACAACCCTGTGAGGTAGATATATGGTTACTTCCACTTTACAAGTGAAAAAACTGAGGTCAAGAGTAAAGTTACTTTCCCAAGATCACACAACTAGGAAATGTCTAAAGGAAGATTTGAACTTGGGTCCCACCGATTCCAAGTCCAACAATGTGTCACTGGGTCATTTAGTTACCACTGAGGGTTCCTGTCACCCCAACCTCTAACTGCCATTGAAACAGGAGCAGTTTACCCATAAGTTTTTCATAATCCTTGGCTCATATCTATGTCTGTGTCTATCTATCTCTATCTCTCTGCTTCTCCCTCTTTGTCTCTTTATTTCTGTTTTTCTCTTGAGAGAATTGAGATTATGGGTAAGAAATCACTTGAGTCATAATATCAGGGGAAGGAGGAAATAGTGGTATACCAAATGACATTCTGAAACTTTATTTCTTATATATTGCAAATTTCTTACAAATTTTAGTGTCCTAAAGGTCTGCTCTCCATACTGCATAAGTTTTCACTTTGTGCAAAGTGTAGAAATTAATCTTCTATTATGGGCAATATTTTTATGGTCATGCAACCGACTGAAGAGTTTAGCAAATATGAGGTCCTGCTGTATTTGCTCTTTATTGATTGTATAAAAGCATTTCATTTTCTACATAAAAATACCACATGGACGGCTTTCCTGGGACAAGATGTTCCTTCTAGTTACACTGAATCCATCTATTACACCATGTTAGATAGAACTATGGAGATAACTAATGTTGACATCAGTGTGAAAAACAAAGCTATGTGTGTCTGTCAAAAGGGTTCGTCAGAGTCATGGAAGATAAGGCCCAAACAAAGATTTGTCATTGTGGGGTTCTCCGAAAACTCCCATTACTGAATGACATTATTTATATCAAAGCCAACACAGAATACTACAAGTACTCCTCAGTGAAATCCACAGAAATAAGAGAGACATGGGTCTAACAATATACACTGGAAAAAACAAAGTAGGTGAAAACAAAGATTGCCCGAGTTCTGGCACGCAAAAAGCCATTGAATTAGACCATTAATATGTTCCTGAATCTGTGATCTCATCATTGTGAGGATACAGTCCAAAGATGTAGATTATAGCCCATCCATTGCCTGCCCACCCTGTGGGATTCTCCTTCATGCCTTCTAGTAGATTCCCTACAACAGTTCCATCTTACAAGTTGAAGGGCTTCCTCATATTCTCTTGATATAGCATAGAAATCCCTTCCCTGGAGACAGATCAGCAGCTCACACATTAATTGTGATCTTAGTTGCCTACAGCACAGAAGGTAAAGGGTTTGTCCATGTTTATACAACAGATATGTATCAGGGCAGGAATTGAGCATTGTACATTTGATTTGAGCATTTTATAATTGATGCTCAAAGGGAGAACTGAGTTGTCCAGGGTTGAAGGCCTAATAAATGTCAGCACAAAACCACCAGAAGTTGTCGCAGATTTGAGGATGAAAAGCCGTTTCTGAGATCATCTAGCCCATTCTGTAGCTGAACAATAACATTCATTACAATATACTGAATAGGTAGACATCCAGTCTTTAGTTGAAGACTTCCAGCCGCCATCTTTGGAGGCTTTCCATTACTCTCTTATATAGCGCTAACTTTTAGGAAGTAGTTTTGATGTTTCCTCCCATCATGCCACAGTTTGCCTCACTGTTCATTGTTCCATCCTCTGGGGCCAAGCAGAACGAGGATGGAACCTCCTTCATAAGATTATCTTTTAGATATTTTAAGACAGTTGCCACATGCCTCTGAAGTCTTCTGTTCTCCAGATAGATATACACAATCATTTCCGTTTATCACATCCAAAACAGAACCCAGTATCTTTTCCTCAAAACCTTTCCATGTTAACCTCCTCATTCCTATTGAATGCAGTTTACCACCTCAGTCTTCCTTTTATACTTCACTCTCCCACACTTACCCTATCCAAATAGTTACCAAGGTATGTCAACTGTATTTTCACAATATCTCTCACTCCATCCCCTTTTCTCCATTCTCACAGCCATCACCCTAGGGTAGGACTTAGTAATCTGTTGCCTAGAATATTTCTATGGCTTCTAGTTGGTTACCTTAACTCTAGTTTCTCCCCTCTCAAATCCTTCCTTCACCTGGTGACAAACTGAAACCCTTAAAGCAGAGATTTGATGTCCCTTCCTTGCTCAAAAGCACCTGTGGCTCCCTATTTCCACAGAGATTAAAAAAAAAAAACCTCTTTAGTTTGCCTTTCACAAGTCTGTCTTTCCAGACTTACTGTCCATTTATTGTCATTCAGTCATTTCTTTCATATCTGAATCTTTGTGACTCCATTTGGGGTTTTCTTATTAGCAAAGACACTGGGGTGATCGGCCATTTCTTTTTCTAGCTTATTTTACAATGAGGAAAACGAGGCAAACAAGATTAAGTGACTTGCCCATGGTCACACAGCTAGTAAGTGTCTGAGGCTGGATTTGAACTCAGGTCTTTCTGACATCAGGCCCAGTGTTCCTTCCATTGCACCATCCAGTTGACCCCATAAAGAAAATAAATACAAAAAATTCCAAAATAGTTAAGTAGAAGGCAGTTTGACATTAAAGATGAATCTTCCTGATTTCAAGCCCATTACTATCCACTGAACCACCTAGCTGCCCTGTTGTACATTGCCTCCCCTGTAAGAACCGGCCTACCCAATCCTACCTCCAATTTTAACTTACCTTGGGCAAGTCATTCAACTGCTTAGTTGAAAAGAGTAACTAGGTGGCACAGTGGGTAGAACATTGGACCTGGAGTCAGGAGGACCTCAGTTCAAATCTAGTCTCTGACACTATGAGACCTTGGACAAGTGATTTAAGTGCTGTCTGCCTCAGTTTCTCGAGCCCTCACAGAATTGTTGTGAGAACAAAATGCAATAATATTTTTACATCACTTTGTCAACCTTAAAGAAAAAAAGAAAAAAGTTACCATTGTCACTATTATTTAAATTAAGAGCGTGAACTAGACCTCAGAGGTCCCTTCCAACGATAGATACTGAAAAGATAGATAGATCTGAAAAGAAAAAAAATTCCAAATGATCAAAAGGAGAATTTAAAAGCACTTGGTGGCTACAGGCACGTTGGAGTAGGTTGCCCACGTCAATTTATATTTATGATGTCGTGGATTCTTCAAAGATGATGTGGGTCGCAGTCAAGTCGCAAAGCTCTTGATGGGATATCACACATAGAAAATAGAATTTCCACTGCCTGGGACTGAAATTCTCAAATGTTACCCTTGTAACATTTAGAGAGATGCTCTACATTTCTTTCCCCTCTCCCCCTTCCCCACATTGTTCTTCAACTCCTTTCTGTACCTTTGGGTTTAAAGCCCTTACAGGTTCCATGTACTTTTAAGCTTCTCTAAAGAGATGCCAAAAATACTTGTTTCCTAGTCCTTCCTGAAGGTTAACAGCCTGCCTGCCCACCCTCCAGATTCTCTGGGCATTTTAGACAGCCTTATCAGCCCCTCTCCCTGCAAAATCCAGACCCAGATGCTTAAATTTTGTTTGATTAATCTTAAATCTGTTACATCAAAGTAAACAGAAAAATTTATGTTTTAAATTCATTTCTATCCTCTTTGCAATTTATATTACAAATGCCACCTATGGCCCATCTCTCCCCAGGTATCTGTGGCATAGCAGATAGAGCCCTGGGCTTGGAATCAGGAAGCTTCAACTTTCTAAGTTCAAATCCAGGCTCAGATACTTACTAGCTATGTGACCCTGGGTGAATCATTTAACCCTGTTTGCCTCACTTTTTCATCTGTAAAATGAGCTTTAGAAGGAAATGTCAAACCACTCCAGTATCTCTGCCAAGAAAACCCTAAATGGTGTCACGAAGGGTCAGACATGACTGAAACAGCCAAACAACAGTCTTGCCAACCACAACACACTCAACTACAAGTTCATTATCCTTTTCCCTAAAACTGCTCCTCTTTCCAACCATAACTAATCTGTTTTGCAGTTTCCCCATAGCTTAGAATATGGTAAACTCAGAAAGTAGTTTCTGCACTCAGGCCCTTATTTGGTTGTTGATCAGACAATAAATGAATGGGGCCTTTTCATTAAAATGACTTTCTTCTATGATGAATGATTTAAAAATAAAATGTCATTTAAAAATGCACCTATATACCTTAAAATAGAAACAAGAATTTGGAATTTTGCCCAGCTAACTTTAATGAAATTTTTAAAGGACAAAAGAATTCTCATTTAATATCTATGAATGTAACGAGTAGACATTTTGCCAAAGACATGCCACTTATTTTCCCATCCCCTATGGTCTGTTGATGATAAAGAATTTTTAGAAACAATTTATAGTACTTCCCTTGAATTTTAGTAAAAGTAAGTGTCCCTCTTTTAGACAAGTATATCCTTTAATCCAATTGAAATATAGGTTAGACCACAGTTTATTTGGGGATGGGTTAACTGGTGAAAGACAAGGAAGGTGTTTTGGTAAATAGCGTGCTCTGAGTATCACAGCTTTATATTTCTGTATTTTCATATTCTCACTGCATGAAATAGTCAGCCGGCTCAATGTAAGACTTGCTTTACAAAGTTTCTTTAGGAACATCTATTCTTGACATTGGGACAGCTAAGTGGCTCAATGGATAGAATGCTGGGCCTGGAGCCAAGAAAACCAGAGTTCAAATCCAGCCTCAGACACTTACAAACTGTGTGACCCTGGGCAAGTCACTTAACTGTCTGCCTCAGTTTCCTCATCTGTAAAATGGGCTGGAGAAGCAAATGGCAGAGCACTCCAGTCTCTTTGCCAAGAAAACCCAAGTAAGGTTACAAAGAGTCACATGCAACAACAATTCTTGAACAAAAGCAAAACATACAAAAAATGATGAGAATCCCGTTCTTATAGTTATGCAACTTGAAATTTCTTGCATCTCTTATTTCTGTCCCTGTACTCTTAAGTCAGAAATGGGTTCAAAGCCCCCTAAGAGGTCAGATCTGGATTCTTATAAAGAATCCCTGAAAAACGGAGACTTCTTACAAATCCACCAAGTCCCCCTTTTAAATGAAGTTTTTAATTGTTCCTTTCCCCATGGGTACAACAACACATTTCCGAATACATCCACATGGCTATCGCTATTTCTTTGAAGCCTAGAAGATACGAAAGCAGAAAGAGAGGTAGTGGTTAAAATGGAGAGAGAAAAATTTCCAATTCTGCTCCCTCCTACTGGTTCTTCAAGGCTAGTCAATTCAATTAAATACAAAAAGTGACCTGCTTACAGAAGACAAGAATGCTATTTCTACAGATTCAATTCTTCTCTGTGTTCATTGTAGTTTCTGGGCTGTACTAGCTTGGTTTGTTCTCATTCGCCTAAAGGAAAAAAATGTTGGATCCAAAGGAAAGACAGCTTTCATCCTCAAAGTACATTTTAATAGCCATGCATGCTTTATTCTAGTTGCCTTCTCATCCTTATAAAAAGATGGCACCTCTCTGATTCAGTTGGGCTTCGTGTTATCTTTCCAACTGTGTGAGTTGATGTGATTCTTACACCATGTAGCATCACATGGCCTCTCTATAAAGCCAAGGAAAGAATGCATCCAGGCAGATTAATTCTCCCTGCATAGAGAGAACATGATTGTTTTATCTTGTACAGCTATGAAGATAACACATGGCACCACTGTATGTATGTTCTTCATTTGTGGAATTTGTTTACCAACTAATGTTATCGTGGCGACCCTTGAAATAGAAACCAGTAGGGATGATAAACTGTGTAATAAAAGTAACCATATGAGTGAAGGATAAGCAACTATATGTCTTAAAAGCATTCCAAGAGTTCCATTTATTTTTTTTGCCTAGGGTTTTGTTTTTTTTTAATCCATAAACATATCATTGACATCACCACTCCCATCTTCCTCATCCTCCACTCAGATGAAAGCACTAGATCATCCCTCAAATTTTCCTAGGATACTCTGTCTGAATCTTTCCCTTGCCCCTAAAAAATTTCTACTTGTATTATATAGGATTTAGATCTCCAAGAGACCTTATAGGTCACTAATCCAACTTCATTTCTCATTAAGAAAGTGACATAGGATTACCCAAAGTAACATAGATAATAAGTGACAAAGCTAAAAATATGAACTCATGTTCTGATTCTAATTCCAGTGTTTTTTTCCTGCCGTACAACTGTGCTGTATTCTCCTCCCCGTCCTTCAATAAATTGTAAGACCTTTGAGGGCAGAGAATGTTTTGTTGTTTGTTTGTTTTTTTCAGATTTTATGTTCCAATCATGTCTTATTACACATGCCTTACACATAGGAGGGAGTAGATTTTCCTTGGATGAATAAATAATTTTAGTGCCATCATTTTCCTCAAGAGGATTTTTAATTGCTTTATGGAGACTGGAGGAGTATCTTAAGAATATGGTACCTCTGCAAAGTAATTTATTAAATAATAAGGAAGTGAAACATTACTTAACAGTCATCTTCTTAGTGAATTCTTTTCTTAAAAGGAAGTTGTCTTTTATTTCAACAATTTGTCAGATTAGAAATTAACGTATTAGTCATCAGCCTCATCTGAGAAAAAAAAAATACTAAATGCATCTAAGTTAATGGTTGCTTCAGAGGAGAACCTAAAAGCAGGACTTAATCTTTCAGGTCTTGTGTTGACTATAGCTAATTTGCAAATTGTAGCATTTTCTTCAGTAGGATAAAATTACTCATTTATGAAATGTTATAAGCTGTTTGGCAGGAGGGAAAGATGAGTTCCTCAAATAAATGGAAAGAAATTCTTTTTAATTGAGGATTATGGAAAATCATCACTAGATCATAATAGAAATGGTCACAATTTTGTATTGTGGGTAAAAAGAATGAAAACTTTAAAACAGTTATAATTCTGAATTTGCTTTATTCTATATGCATTTTTAACAATCTCGGTTATGTTTGTTATATCAGTGTACTTGGCCAATCTCGACTTACAAACCTTACTGTGTGAAATAAGTATGTTCTGGTCTCTCTTCTTTTTAGTTATTTTACTTAATGTCACTTCAGTCCAAAGGAATCAATGAATTGAAAGGAAGGATGGTAAGGGCTTTAAAAAAAAAAAAAGAAAAACAAAATTGTTTAAGATAAAAAGAACACCTCCCCGAAAAGGATTACGGCAAGAAGTCCTTCCAAGTATTTAAACTGTTAAAATTTCTCATTCATCTGAAGTTGATTTATACATTTAGGCTTTGATCTCCATATTATGTCTTGGGAAGAAAAAAGAAAATATTCCCATACTATTATATTGAAGTTTCAGGCTTTATGTTTATCAAGTAATGTCTGTTTAGTCTATTAACTTTGACAATGATATCCACGGATTTTCTGTTTGTCTTCCCAGAGGCATTATGATGAAAGATTATACACAAAGTTATTTCTAGTAAAAGCAATAAATCTCCCTAGGCATGATCAAAGCATAAATGTCTTGTTTTTTTAATTGCTTCTCATAGCCATTTATGATATCAAGTAGTTACAAAAGTTCCCTGATGAATAAAATTGAGGTGGGGGGAGTTTAAAATTCTGAGTCCTCTCTTTCTCTGGTATGGTTAGAGGTTAGTTAACTACCATGGCTAAACAATATACTGTTTACTGAGAACAGATATTAATGAAGCATTTTATTTATTCAGGGTACTGGGGGGTTACAAAGATTAAAACAAAAAGACCCCTGCTCTCAAGGTTCTTACATTGTTGTAAAACTAACCTGACATGGACAGAGATACAGAGCAAATTAAAGTATTACTATTCCATAAGATGAGATCGGAAGAATAGAGTGATATCAGATGAAGAAATAGAGCTCACTTATAGCTGAGGAAATTAGAAAAAGCCTGATAAAAGAAGCTGAATTTGAGCCACACCTTGTAAGAGAAGTGAAATGTCAAGAGGCAATGAGGAAGGCAAGTTATCCCAAACATAGAGAAGAACATAAGCGAAGGTATGGAGAGAACACATGGTACCTATTCAGAAAATCGCACGTTGCCCAGTTTGGCTGAAAGACATAGTAGATGAGGCAGATTAGTGTGAAATAAGTCTAAGAAGGTAGTTTGGAGTCATACTGTAGTGGTCTTTGAATGCCAGGGTAAGTTGGGTTTTTTTGACATGAACAGAATATTGTGTAAGGGAGGCTTATCTGCCAGTGACATACGGGATGCACTAGAAAGAGGTTGGAGACTTTTTAGACAAATTTAATCATTCATCCAAATCAGTCAGTTACCCAGCTTTTATCAAGGGCCTTGTATAAGAAGTTAGTGTACAAAGAAAGGCAAAAACAACATTCATCTCAAGGAGCTCATGGTTTAATGGGGGAGACAATGTGCAAATAGCTTTGTACCAACACAGCAAATGCAGGATAAATTAAGAATAGTCTCAGAGGGAGGGCATTAAGGTGAAGGAGCACTGGGAAAGGAAGCTTGTTGGAGGTGATACTTGAAGGAAACCAAGAGGCAGAGACAAGGAGGGAGAAAATTCCAGGCACAGAGGATGTGGAATGTTGTGTGGCAGGACAGTAAGGAGGCCAGTTTGACTATTTCCTCCTGACTCTGGCTATGTTCTAGTTTCTATAGAAATATTCTGTAGAAGAATATAGCATATTAGGACTATGTTCATAGTTCTAATGACTATGACTAAGAAAATCATGCTAAATCAGGGCCATTTTTAAAGAGTGGAATAATAATGTGTTGTTCAGTGTTAAATGGATTTAATGTACTTTCTACTAGAAAAGATTTTAGGGAAAAAATCTGGAGGTGGGGCCATCTGGAAATAAAGACATATTAGTCCAAAGACAAGTTGAGCCCTCCAATTGGAGTTCCCTCTTTGTCAGGCCTGACATTCTGTTACTCGCTCCTTCATAACTATTGTAACCAAACTCATGATTTTGCTAATCACTAGACCCATGGTACATAGGAATGACACATATTTTACATCGGCTGGGGGTAATTTCCTCTTAAGAAAGTCAGGAGACCATCTCTTGTTGATCTGGAGGGTTAAGGGTATAAAAAAGACAGCTAGGTAATGCAGTGTGTAGAGACTAGTTCAGAAAGACCTGAATTCAAATTCATTCTCAAATACCTGCTAACTCTGTGACCCTGGGCAAGTCACTTAATCTCTGTCTGCCACAGTTTCCTAAATAGTAAAATGCAGAATAATAATAGTGTTGTTGTGAAGATCAAAGAAGATACTTATAAATCATTTAGCATAGTTCCTGGCACACAAGAGACATTATATGGATGTTAGCTATTATCTTCATTATCATCAGTAGTAGTAGTAGTAGTAGTAGTAGTAGTAGTAGTCAGTTATTTCAGTTATGTGCAGCTTTTTATGACCCTCATTTGGAGTTTTCTTAGCAAATATACTGGAGTGGTTTGCTATTTCCTTCTCCAACTCATTTAACATATGAGGAAACTAAGGCAAACAAGATTAAGTGATTTGCCCAAGGTCTCACAGCTAGTGTTAGAGGCCATACTGAACTCAGGTCTTCCTGACTCCAGGTCTGCCCCTCTCTTTATGTCCTTCTCCAAAGTCTATGTACTTGCTGCCCCAAAGTAGTGGGAGCCCAGATTATATGGACTCAGAATTCTGGAGATTTTATTGGAATTTATGTTGCCTTGTGGAAACTTCCTCTTAACCGTGATTCTGATGATCATAGAGACATAGGGTTTTTTTTCTTCTTATTTAATTAGGAATTGTATATTTTCAAATTCTCACTCAGGTAATTGTTTTGATTGCATTTTATGACCTAATGAATTCCTCCTTGCATTCTAATCTCAAGCTTGAATCACTAGGCTTGCCTGATTTAAGTCTGCCCCCAGAATATCCACCATTAGATTTAGTTTGATTCTTGATGTGAGCCTGACTTTGGTACCACATTGCTTCCTATTTCTATCCCTTACATTTCCAAAATTCATCTGCCCAATCCTTTACCTTAATTTTTTTTAGTAATTTTTGACTTATTTGCTATGTCCCTGTAGCGGCAAGCACCCCAGCATCCCCAGGGTGGCTGCCAACACAGGTTCTTAGATCTGCTTTTCTAAAGGAAAGCAACTCAAAGTGGGTTAACAATATTGCTTTAATCAAACATGTCATTTACCTAGTTCAGGGCAAAAAGTCAGCACCCCAAACTTCAGAGTATACAGAGGTTACAAGCAGAAATTATAAGACAGAAACATTTCAAGCAGATAGACCTCCAACTGTCCAACCATTACATCCATACCTAGTCAGTCACCAGAGAAGGAAGCATCAACATCTGGGTTTTTCAAAGCCAGGGGGCTCTCAATGGCTGCCCAGAGTCTCATCTGGTCAGATCACACAGCACTTCTCAAAATGAGCCCCAAAACAAAGCCTCACATCAGGATTTATATAGCCTTCTCCTGGCTCAAAGAATGTAACAACCCTCTTGACCCACTGCCCAATCACAAAGTATTTCCTAAAAAACAAGCCTCCCACCACAGGCTCCAGGTGCACTTAAGGCTACCAAAGGGCCTAGGGGCAGGGAAGATTTTACACAATACAATCTTAGAAAGATGGCAACAACATAAATTTACATTCCCATTATAGTCCCATCCCTACCAGTTCCTTAAGGAATGGAGGGTTTATCCAACATAGAATCTTAAGAGCCTAAACTTAGGGCTAGAAAGGTCCTTGGAGGTCACTGAGTATACTCCTCTGATTTTGCAGGTGAGGATAGTGTTCCCCAAAGATACCCAAGGACACACAGATGGTTTGAATCTCCTTCTTGTCCTTAACTAAGGTCCCCTAATTTCAAAACTATCCCTCATTATATTTATTCTAGACCTTTCTCAATTCCTAGTACTTACCCCATCTAGATATAGGATTCAGAAAGCAGAAGGAACAACAAAGGCTTAATCAAGAATATAATTAAACATGTTATTCAATCTTTTTTTAAACTTCTAAAATATTTGGGGTTATTGTGTAGCTCCAGCCTTAGTCTAAGCCATTGTCCTAAATTAGCTGCTACATAAATCAATAATGACTGAAATCAGATTATTAAATTTAGAATAATGTGAGTTTAAAATGGCCTCTAATATGAACTTTTTAAAGTTAGGAAATTAAACTCAAATCCCAAGTTTTAAAGTATGATTACCTTTTTAAAAGAAACTTAAAATTTATTTTTCTGCTTTTTCGAGTGATTGGATAAAGCATGGTGCAAAGAAGGCCCAAGTACCTTGCTTTCATGTCATGAGGAAAAGAGGAATCCCTGAAGGCTAATTCTACATATGGCATTAGTGTTGGGGTTCTAACCCTAATTCCAAGGGATTTGTCTGTCCCATTTTGCTATCCTTTGTCTCTCCTCCCTTCTGTCACTACTCTACTTCCTTGCCCCTCTCTTCCAAATTCTCTGCATTCTGGCTTCTGAAGTCATTGTTCAAATAAAATTCCTCTCTCCAAAATTAATAGTGATCTCCTAATTGCTGAATCTAAAGGTCTTATCCAAATCCTCCCCACTACCTTGGCAGTCTCTTCTCTCTGGATCCCTGTTCTCTCTTATTTCTCCTCCTACCTGATTCTTCTCAGTCTCCTTAGTTGGATCTTCATCCAAGTCCTGTATGCTAACTATGATTGAACCCCAAAGGTCTGTCCTAAATCTCCTCCCTGGATACTACTGCATGAATTCAATGATTCTCAGATCTATTTAACCAGACAACCTCTCTGCTGACCTCTAATCTTGTATTTATTAAAAGATTATTAGTTGTCTCAAACTAGATGTCTCATAGACATCTTAAATTCATCACTTCTAAAGCTTAGTTCATTATCTTTCCCCCCAAACCCTCACTTCTTCCTAACTTCTCTATTACTGTTGAGATCAGCACCATTCTCCCAATCCCAGAATGGTGGCATCCTAGGTATCGTGTTAGACTCCTCATTCTGCCTCACTTGCATATTCGAACCATTGCTAAATCCTGTTGATTATACCTTTGAAATATGTCACATAGAGGGGCGGCTAGGTGGCGCAGTGACTAGAGCGCCGGCCCTGGAGTCAGAAGGACCTGAGTTCAGATCCGGCCTCAGACGGTTAACCCACACAAACAAAAACCTAGCCGTGTGACCTTGGGCAAGTTACTTAACCCCAGTTGCCCTCCAAAAAGCAAAAAAAAAAAAAAAGAAAGAAATGCCTGTCACATAGTCTCCCTTCTTTCTTCTAATACTGCTACCACCCAGGTGCAGGACTTTATCACATCACACCCAGACTATCACAATTGGTTGGCCTTTCTGTCTCGTTTCAAATTTACCTTCCTAAAGCACAGATCTGATCATGTCACCTCCTATTCAATAAATTATGTTGGCTTCTAATTGTGCTTACAGGATCAAATTTAAAATCATCTCTTTGGCTTTTAAAGTACTTCATAATTTGATTTCTGCCTACCTTTCCAGTCTTATTAAACATTAGTACCTTCCACATAATATACAATACGTTGATACTGACCTCCTCCCAGAAAATACTCCATCTCCTGACCCTGAGCACTTTCCCTGGCTGTCCACCATGCCTGGAGTTCTTCCTCCTCATATCCATGTCCCAACTTCCCTGGCCTCCTTCAAGCCTCAAATAAAATCCCACATTTTACAAGAAGCTTTTCCCATTCCCCCTGGGTGATAGTGCCTCCATTCTGAAACTATCTCCAGTTCATTTTGTAGTTAGATATCTCTCTCTCTCTCTCTCTCTCTCTCTCTCTCTCTCTCTCTCTCTCTCTCTCTCTCTCTCTTTCCCTCTCTCCCTCTCTTCTCTCTCTCCCTCTCTTTTTATCTTTCTCTCTTTCTCCCTCCCTCCTGTCTCCTCTTTCTTTCTCTTTTATACATTGTCTCTCCCATTAGATTGTGAGCTCCTTAAAGGCAGAAATTGGTTTTTCCCTTAATTTTTATCTTTAGCACTTGGCATCATTCCTAGTACATGGTAAATACTTAAAAGTTGTTCATTGACTTCAGGTAAAGTAAAATGAGTAACCCAACGATGCTGAGTTTAAGAGCCTAAGAGATTTGATGGAAGATTGGGGAGAAATCAGGAATTTGGGATATTATCCACTTAGAAGCCATTTAGCAATATCCTCCCCTCTACCTCTTAAGTCTCTCCATGAACTAGTAAAAATCTCAAGAACCACCAGGGTCATCTAGTCCAACCCATACCAGAAACAAAAATCCTCTCAAACTTTCTCAAAAGATCGTCCATCTGCATGAAGACCTATAGTGATGGGGAATGCCCTAAATAGCTGCCCGTACCATCTCTTAACAGTCTTAACTATTAGAAAGTTCATGAGATGGTTCCTTCCATACATTCTGATTCTTCTATACAACATGACTAATGTGAAAATATGTTTTATAAGAATGTATATGTAGCACCTATATCAGATGGAATGCCATCTTGGCAAGGGAGAGGAGGGGAAGGCAGAGAAAATTTAAAACTTATGCAAGTTAATGTTGAAAATAAAAAAAAATAATTTTTCTTAAAGGAATTCCATGAGAAATAACAGCTCAGGCCATTAATATGGTCGTGTATGGTAAAAGCATTTGGTAAGTTTGCCTTTTTTATCACGGTGGTAGGAAGATGAAATATTGTTCTGAATTCTCTTTCCTGGATCCTAATGTTGAGACAGTTGAGGTGTGATCTTTTTATTGTACCGTACCTGGGAGTTGTCAAGAGTTACATTGTTCTTCATTAGATCATTGTGGTTATCAGCCCCCATTAACCGATATCTTTGCCAACCTTCCCACATACCTTCTTCCCAATGTGAAAAAAAAAAGAGAAAGAAAGAAATATGCAGAAAGCATTTCTGTTAAAAGTTAATAATCTGGTAAGAAACTATCAGAAGAGATTTTTTTCTAACAAAGGGTTTGTTTCTTTCCTTTGCAAATTATCATACTATTTAATTTTTATTGATTTTTGAATGGCATTGAATTTCCCCAAACCCCTTTTAAATAAGTTCATACAGAAAATATGCTGCCATGCACAGAAAGAGAAAGGAAATGATTTTTCATCATTGAATTCTGTCAACATCGCTTAGGTTACTAGAATATTTTCTTCCTTTCTCTAAGATCCAATCAGCTTGTAGATTGGCAACATGTGATTAACTCATCTAGCAGAACCTTGAATGAGTGCCCTCTACCCCCAGACTAGCCTTTGCCTCTTCCTTTACAATTTTACTTCTAGTAATGGATTAATAAAACACCCCTGAAAAGACCAAAATGGTGGTTGTTTGATTTGGAAGACTCAATCAGCTCACCCAGCTATCATTTTCTTGACTGTTGGCAGCAACAGTTTGTATCTTTGTGTGTCTGAGAATATATTTTAAAAGCATTGCAAGCGTGGAAACACATTGCTCTGGATTCCAGCTGTGGAAAGGACATCGCTAAAATATTGCAGTTTAGTCTCCCTTGGGAGCAGTTTTTTGTGGACAAACAGGAAAACTGACATAAGGAGTCTGAAAGTATGTACCTTTATGGCCATGAGGACTCTGAAGAGGTAAGAAACAGCTTTTTGCTTGTAAACTCATACCTAAAAGTTAGTTGACACCAAGTTGTAAGGTTTTTTGTTGTTATTGGGTTTGGGGTTTGTTTTAGTTTTTTTTAAGTTGACCATGAAGGATTCCCGTTTAAAAACTTATTAAGCAAACAGCCTGTTTTTAGAACTGATGTTTGTGTGGATATGTTTGGCAATGTGATTAGAATGTAAACATCAATTAAGTCTCTTAAGTAGGCATCTCATTTAATAGTACTGAAATTGTACTTATATTTTTAAAGTTCTCTGGATTTATGTTAACTGTGTTTAATAAGAATTGTGCAAAAATATTTGTACATCTTTTGATCTTTTTCTTCATTCAGTGATAAATTTTACATTCTCTCATGGTCCTTGAGAAAAAGTTGTTTTTTTTTTTTCATGAACAAAATATAATGCTTTCTTTCTCTGTCAGGTAACTGAATTGGAAATGTCACAGTCTATCAGATAATTTTCTTTAGCACATATGCCTAGAATTATTAAATTGTTAGTATGAACCTTCCCTAAAAGACTATTTTAAAAGTGAAAATATATTAAAATTTGATAGAATCAGTATATTACAATGCCCCTAATCCTCAAAATTATGGAAAAGTTCACATTTCTGCATGCTTAAATTTTAACTTGGAATAATTAACCACTAATCCTTGACCTGGAGGTACATAAAATCTGGAAATTAACCTTTTCAAGGGTTTTAGTAATTTTTTGAGATTGTAAGAACATATTGTGAACTGCTATTTTTAAAATTTTAAATTGGTTTCCTGTGTTTAATAGACTCTACTAAGATAGAGGCAAGACCACAATAGGAATTGATGAAACTTTTTTTAATAGTGCTTGTATTTTACAATGCTAAAAAATGTATATTTTTCAAAATTCATGGCTAATCTCCTATACTTCTATGTTGTTAATGATTTAGCTATATGACTTTAGCACTTAATTTCAGTAATTATGTTTCTGATTCATTAGTAATTTGATAAACCAATAACTTAATAATTCAAGTTCTGAAAAATTTAAGGGATCTAAAGTTTTCCTGATGTCGGAGTTTGGTTAAGTGTTAAGCAGTAAACCTGGGTTAAGGGATGAATTTTGGACTCTTAGCCTAGGGATATTAGAAACTGAATCTCTCTCTCAGTTGTTTATGTAGAAGGAGGGGAGGATGGGGGACAATTTTATTTCTTAATAACTCGTTCTGTAAGAAAAATTTCTTCCACATAAGCCCTCTTCTTTAAATGTTAACACACACACACACACACACACTCACACACACACACTCACACACATTAACTGTTTCCTAGTCATATGGGGCTTTGATATTTGTTTCTGGTCAATCACTGAGTCACTATGATTATGAGAGGTAGTTTCAATTCACTGTTAAAACCCCAATAATTATAAAACGAATCTACATAGTTTTATCATATGTGAATATACTGGGACTATCCATAAATGAATGCAGTTCATTTCTGCCTTTGGTCACTTTCATTCCAATCATTTGCCAGATTAAAAAAAATAACCTATGATTCCATATGAATATTCTTGGGAAGCTAAATATAAGTTGCCAGAATTATTCTGAGGAAACATCTACTGCATAAACCTTGTGTGAATATTAAATGTCCACATTGCACCAAGCATCGAGTAGAATTTTTAAATAGGTATTTCCTGCCCTCAAGGTTTTATTGATCAAATGAAAAATTGTAAGGCAAAGAAAAGTATGCATAAAAATTAGTTCTTTGTTTTTAATATGTAATAATAATTAATTCGTTTTTAGGTAATGCC
The DNA here is from genome assembly GCA_011680675.1 of Gymnobelideus leadbeateri. NCBI lineage: Eukaryota > Metazoa > Chordata > Mammalia > Diprotodontia > Petauridae > Gymnobelideus > Gymnobelideus leadbeateri. The sequence continues at coordinate 56,758 of WOXC01004609.1, read as the reverse complement.
TATTGTATGCCAGTCACTATGCTAAATGATTTACAATTTTCCTCACAATAACCCTGGGAGATAGGCACTTTTATTATCCCCATTTTACAGGTGAGGAAACTGAGGCAAATGGGGATTGAATGATTTGCCAAGGGTCACATAGCTAGGAAGTGTCTGAGTCTAGATCTGAACTCAGGTCTTCATGACTAGAGGCCCCATATTCTATGCACTGTGCCACCTAGCTACCTATATCATTTAAATAATCAGCAACATATCATTTATCAATATTTTTCTGAAAATGTAGCCCAAAGGAAAAGTTGTATTCATCCATAGCCCCAGAGACTGAAAACTTTAATCTGTTGGAAGTGATGATGTGCAAAAATGATTTTTTTTATCTGATAATTTTATTGGAGTTCCTTTTTTTTCATTATTTGAGAAACCATATGCTCTTAATTCAAGAAGGGACATTCACGTAAGCAGATGAGTTAAACAGTAATTGCATGAGTCATCATATCAAAAAGTACAGCCCTAAGTGTGGCAACAGGGAATACCCAAGTGATTTATTTTCAATTCAATTGTGTTAATGTTCAGTCTCTGTAAATTCATTAATTTTAGCTCTTTCCCTGTAAGTTCATTAATTTTAGCTCTTTCCGGCTGAGACTAAATTGGAATATTTTCCTGGACTCTGCTGTACCATCATGATGTACTGAAAAATCTTGGATTTAAGGGCAAAGGACTTGTGTTCAAAACCCACTTCTAACATTCCATATTTGTGTGACCTTGAGCAGATTGTCCAATCCCTTAGTATTTCACTCTACTAGTCTTTAAGCTTGAGGAGGTTAGACTACTGGCCTCTAGAATAACTTCCACCCCTGTCTTTATGATCCAGGGATCTTAAAAGTCAGTAGGTGGCATGCATTGGTGGGTAGAGCATGAACCTTGGCATCCAGAAGACTTAAGTGAAAGATTTGTCTCTGACATCTTGACTGTGACTGGGCAATTTCTTAGACTTTGAGCCTCAGTTTCCTCATCCATCAGATGAAGATCATAAATATAGAAGTGAAAAGGCTCTTTCAATGTTTTTTTTTCTACCTGACCATAGCCTCTTGTCATTCTGTCTCTCCCTCTGACTCATCCCTCCTATACCTAGTCTCTCTCACCAAAATCTCCAGTTCCCCCAACCCTTAATACACTGAGGCTGTTACCCCTGCTGTGATTTCACTTTCCTCCATTGCCAGTCTCAAGCTAACCAGTTCAGTTCCATACCATTCTCTACTCTCAGCCTCTTGTCGCCTTGCCAGTCATTCCTTAACAAATCCCGGTTCTGAATTCTACCCTCTGCCTCTGCTCCAACTGACATGCTTCTGAATGGACAAGAAGTCACACAATTTTGCTGATTAGACGAAAAGTGTATGATACTCAAATCTCAATGATTTCCTCATGGCAGCAAGGCAATCCATTTATTCTTCTCTAATCAATTCTCTATCTTAGTCCCTGTAGAAATTCTTTCAGACCTGTCTTTCTCTCTTCAAACTTTCTTCACTTTTCTGCCTCCTATCCTCTCAGCTGAGTACATTGCCTCTTAATTTGGGAAGAGAAATGAGGACCTTTCCTATGAACTCCCACTTCTCTCCTCTTTATCTCAAAACTGTTTGAAATTATCCCTTACTCGCTTCTTTTGCCAAGGCTCTGATGAGGAAGTAGCCCTTCTCCTTGCCCTTGATCCCATCTCCTAATGTCTTCTCCAGCACATTGCCCTGCTCAAATACCCCCAAATACCCCGCCCTTATCTCCATCAATATCATTCAGTAACTTGTTGCCTCCTAGTTTCTCCCTTTTCCCCGTCCTTAAAAACTTGCACTAGCCCCTACCATCTCCTCAACTTATTGTATATTTCTCCTCCCTTTCTCAGACAAACTCCTGGAAATAGTTGTCTGCCCTCACTTTATTCACTAACATTTACTCACTGCTCTATCCCTTGCAGTCTTTCTTCTGAGTTCATCACTGAACTGAAACTGCTCTTTCTAAAGTAACCAAGAATCTCTTAATTATCAAATCTGACAGTCTTTTCTCAGTCTCCATCCTTTTTTTTTCCATTCCTCTACTACGTTTGACATGGTGTAGTTTCCTCTCCTCCTGAGTTCTATCTTTTCTCTGGGTGTTTTCCTGTTACTCTTTCCTCCTGATTATCTTCTTATTATCTGAACATATCTCAGACTTCTTTGATGGTTCAGAGTCTACATCATGTACCCTGACTATGGGTATTACCCAAGGTTCTATCCTGAACCCTCTTCTTTTTATGTACTCTGTCACTTCACCAGCTACCATGGGTTTCATTATCAGTTCTTTGCAGAACTATTTATCAAACTCCAGTCTCTTCCCTGAGCTTCAGTCCCACATCACCAACTGCCTATTAGACATCTCAAACTAGATATCCTAGAGATATCTCAAACTTAACATAACCAAAACAGGATTCATCAGTATTCCCCTCCAAACTTACCCTTCTTCCAAAACTCTGTTGTCAAACACACTACCATTCTTCCAGATTCATGACCTTGGTATCATCTGATTTTCCCTCTCGCTCATTGGCTTACATCCTGAATCCTTTACTATCTTGTGGGGTTTTTTGGTATTTTTTCTGTATATATGTATTTATATACATGTTGTGCCTGTTGTTGCATTGTATTTGTATTCCTACTCAGTGTCTAATGCTTAATAGATGACTAATAAATGCTCATTGATTGACCGAATCAAGAGTGCTTATATAATGAAAATATAGTATTGATGGAAGGTCTAGAAAGATATATCCTTAGAATTGAGGTAAAAATACTTCTAATTCTTTGATTCCTTATGGAAAGAGCATTCATCCTAGACTTTCCTTGGTCCAATTTCTCTTTGTTGTTTTTAATCATCTGAGATATAGTTTGTGGAAAGCACGAAAATGATTGAATAATCCCTTTTAAATTAATCATCTATTGGCAACTCAGCTGCAGTCACATCAGAAAGTGTAATTCCAGTTCTGCCTACCAAACCAAAATGGCATCACTGAGTAGCATTCTGCTGAAGAGGGGCCAGAATTTTCTTTTCAATAAACTCAGTGTTCTAAAAAAGATGAACTGAGGGCATGCTGTTTGTCATATTTTCTAAACCCTGCCAGAGGGCCTTCAACTGGAACTCTTTTCAATTGATGAATGTAAAGGTTTTTGGTTTGGTTTGTTGTTGTTGTTTTAACTTTTGCTTTGCCGTAGAATGAGTTGAAAAGGGGTGGGAACAGAGGAGGTTTAAAGAAAGCTATATATCTAGAGTTCCCAGAAGGAAGGTAATAGATTAGACCTCGAGGAAGCTATAGAGAGAATCTATTCCTTCTATTAATTCTGAGTGACACATATTTGGCTTGAGTTAGGAAAAGGTAAACTGGAAGATGGTATTCCCAAATTTCTCATTAAAAACAATTTCAAGGGTTTCCTGCACAGTTAGGAAAGACAGAATCATCACTTCTAGGAATTTCATTGTCATGTATATCCCTTGTGAAGGGAAGTATAGTCTACTGGAGAAAGGGTTGGTCATGGAGTCAAGGAGACATGGGTTCAGATTCTGATTCTGACATAGACCCTGGATGTGTGATTCAGGACAAATAAAAGTTTTAGAAAGTTATAATTCTACATCATAGGACTCTATAAGGGGTAAAATCATAGCTGTGGAGTAGCAATAAATAAATAAATGAACAAACAAAGAAACAAACAACAACAACAACAACAACAAAATCTTGTCCAAGAAGCTGGCACAAGAGTTCCCAAAGTCCAGATTACCTTTTAGGACTCTCACACTTTGGCTCAAATCTGCATCCAGAAACCTAAGGACATTTCTCCAATGGACCCTGTAGATTCTCAGCCACTTCTCCTTTCATTAGCACACTGATCCCAACATAGCAAAAGGAAGTTTTATTAAAACTCAGCACCAACATTTGTTACATAAGTGTGAAATTATAAACAGGCTAGTTCCACAATGAACATTGCCCAACATCACTTAAAAATTCTTGGATGAAGGATCTCTTTGTACCAAGATCTGTGTCTGATGCCCCCCCACCCCCGCCCTCAGTCCAAGGGGCAATTCAAGCGTATTCATCCTGTTCTCCAGCCTCCTAAAATGAAGGAACTTTATTTCAGTGGACTTACTAGGTTCAGTGGCAGCTAGGAAAGATAATGAGAGATAGGGTTCACTTGCCATCAGCAGCACCTATGATCTTTAGCTTAAACAAGTCTATAGAAATACTTGGACAATCAGTCACAATCAGAACACAGGAAGGAGCCAAGAAGAGTGGGGAAAGAGCTGGACTGGAGGTTAGGACATCTGGCCTAGAGTCTTAATTATGCCACTGATTCGATCAATGGCTTTTCTGAGCCCTGAGTTTCCTGGTTTGTTTTTTAATTAGGGCGTTAGACTATGTGATCTCTGAAATCCATCTTTTCCATCCTATGGTTACCCAGAATTGGTCTCTGTGTTTTTCTACAGAGACAAATAACATTTCCTTTGGGAGTTTTTTTTTTCTCCTGGATGTCTTCTTTAAAAATATAAACTTAATTACCATCTTTTTAAAAGGTACAAAATGAGGATGAAAATTATAATGAAATGACAGATGTCAAACTATTTATAGAGAATCTTAATATTTTTTGTGTTGTGGACTTCTTTGACAGTGTGATGAAGCCTATAGACTTCTCAGAAGGATGCTTTTAAATGCATAAAACAAAATACATTGGATTACAAAGGAAAACAATTATGTTGAAATATTGTTATTAAAATATTTTAAATATTTTAACATTTTAAAATTAATACTTAAAAATACTTTTGCACATCTCAGCTTAAAAACTCTTGATTTACATATTTACATTTTGCTAAAAAAAAGCTCCAAATTTTTTAAAAACTGAAACATTTTTGCTTTTTATTCTCTTCCAATCTCTTCTGTCTTTTTTACTTAAGTTTTTATTGTCCTCGTTTGTGAAATCATAGTTGTGAATGTTATTCTGACTATACTTTCTTTACCCTATATCACTTTATATAAATCATGTTTTTCTGTGTTCTTCAATCTTTGTCCTTTGTATGCCAGAATTTATTCAGATTTCTTAAAAATTAAATATTCAAGCTGTTTCACATTTTTGCTGTTGAAAACAAAGTTTCTATGAGAATGTATAGTAAGGTCTTATTTTTCCTTTTAATAACATGTTCTAGTAATGTTATCACTGAATCAAGTGGTATGATTAATTTTGTAACACTTGTTGCATATTACTAAATTGCTTGGCAGAGATTTTGTCATTTCACTACACCAGCAGTGTAATGATGTACCTATTTCCTCACAGCCCTACCAGCATCAAATTTTCTTTTGGGTTACCTTTTAAGCTAATACTCCAGTTATTTGAATTTGGATTTCTATAATTATTAGGGCCTGGGCAATTTTTGAATAATTATTAACAAGGTGTTCTTTCTCCTTGAGTACCATGTTTATACCAGAACTGAATGGAGTGTGCCAGATATCTGAGCAGGACAAAGTCCTGTGGGACTACCACTTTCGTTATTCTGGAAAACATTCCTCTTTTAATGCCAACAAATACAGTATTTTGGGGCTGCCATTGTTACCAAACACTGTTGGCTCAGATTGAGCCTGTAGTCCACTAAAAAAAAAAATAACAACAATTCACGTTTAGACAAATTCCAATCTAACCATGCTTCTACTTGTGAAATTGATTTTTTTTTTTTTTGCATTTTGGAGGGAGAAGAACAGGGCAATTGGGGTTAAGTGACTTGCCCAAAGTTACACCACTAATAAGTGTTAAGTGGCTGATCCAGATTTGAACTCAGGTCCTCCTGACTCCAGGGCCAGTGCTCTATTCACTGCGCAACCTAGCCACCCTGAAATTGATTTTTTTTTAATCTTGAGTATGAGACTTCATATTTGTTCCTAAATTTAATCAGTCCATCCTTTTGGATCTTTACCATAATGCAGCGTTTTAGATATTCTCTATCATCTGTAAATTTTACAAGTGTACCTTCTACTATGAATTCATTTTTATAAAATTTTTATAAAAATGTTGAGTCTCACAGCACCACGGATAGATCCCTAGAACAGTAAAGAGTTCCCTCCAATATGACCTAGAGCCAAATCATTAGTCTTTAGGTATGGCCATTTACCCAGCTTTGAATCAACCAAATGTTAGTATCATTTAGGCCATATCTTTCCATTTTATCTACAAGTCTCATGAGAGACTTTGTAAAATGCTTTCTTGAAATCTAAATATACTATGTCTATAGCATTCCCTCAACATAGTATTATTAATTGGAATTTTGATTATTTGGTTGCATTTATTAAGTTTTGCTAAATTAGCTCTGTATACATAAGCCGATCCTCTTGTGTGTGTGCCATTAAATCTCTCCTCCAGGAAAGGCTCTGATTCTGACCCTGTCTTGGCCAAAATTTTTAATCAATGGCCTGATCCTAGACATGGAAGGCATATAGCTTCAAAAATTTGTGGACAATAGAAGATGAGAAGGAATAATATACTTTGAGTGACAGAATTAAAATCTAAAAAGATCTTCAAGGAAAAAATGGGATATCACTTATCAGATAAAAAATTTAAATGAGTAATTATGAAATTCTATACTTGGCCCAAAAAAAAAAAAAAACACCTGTGTAAATGCAAGATTGAGGAGACCTGAATCGACAGTAGTTCAAGCTAAAAATGAGGCATTAGCATTATGTGGCTGTCCAAAAAAACGAATGCAATTTTAGACTGCACTAATAAAAGTAAACTTTCTAAGAAAAAATGAAGCAAATGAACTCTCTACTCCATTCTACTCAGACTATATCTGATATATTTAGCTCCAAGGGATACCTATTAAAGAAGCACTTTGACAAACTGGAGTATGTTAGAGCAGTGGGGTCAAACCCAGAAATCCTCACAGGTTGCATATTGACTTAGAATACTACAAATGAGCGTTATTTTTGTTATATTGTATTTTTATTTATTTTGTTGAACATTTCCTGATTATATTTTAATCTGGTGGGGGTTGCACTTGGGAGTTTTGCAGCATGAGTTGCAGCATGAATTTTCTGAACCTCTATTTTAGAGAAGGGTACCATAATGGTGAGGGGACCACATCTTGAGGAATGGTGGAAGGAACAAAGAATGCCTGGCCTGGTAAAGAGATGATTTAGAATAAATGTAGTGACCAATGTTGATTTGAGAGGTGAGATGACTATATTGGACTCAGACATACGTGAACAATGGATTAGGTGTTTCTGCTTGACTGTTTTTCTTTGTTATAAAAGAAGCTTTGTTGGAAGGTAGGGTTAGAAGTGTATATTGGAAAATGAATCCAATAGGGAACTTAGCAGGGATTAACTATTAATGGACTATTCCTTTAGCAATAAAAATGCTTGTGTTCATATTCCCCAGCATGCTTATGTAGTACTCCATCTCCCATTTTCTTGCCTATGTACTGGCTGACCCCATTCCTGGAGTGGCGCTTCCTTCTCAGCATCGATAGCTGGGTTCCTTGCCCTCCTTTGAGAGCCAGCTCAGATCCTTCCTTCCACAGAAGTCCTTCTCAGTCCCAAGGCAGCTGAGTGCTTTCCAGCTTTGTTCTGTTTACCTTGTATGTCCCTAGTTATTTCCACTGTGTCTCCCCCATCACAACATGAGTTCTTGTACAGACATGACAGAGTTTATAGCCCTAGCAGTCGGCACAATATCTGAAACATACTAAGTGTTTAATAAATGCTTGTTGACCGATTTTGCCCTGAGCTGTCCCCTATGCCTGGAGAATACTCCTCCTCCTTCCCCTTTGATTCATAGAATCCTTCTCTTCCTTCAGGAGACAGATCAATGAAGCCTGTCCTGATCCCCTCAACTGCTAGTATCTTCTATCATAAACTGCTTCATATTTATTTATTTTTATTCTTTTTGTACTTATTTGCATGTATGTATTTTGTATTTATTCCTATGTATGTATTATGTATTTATTCATATGTATATTTTGTATTTATTCTGGATACATACATATGTGTATACATATAGGCATACACACAGACATAACACACACACACACACACACACATTTGTATAGCCTTGTTTTCTCTTGCGTTAGAATGTCAGCATCTTGCCAGTAAGTATTATTTCACTTAGAGGCAGCTAGGTGGCACAGTGCATAGAGTGCTGGGCCTGGAGTCATGAAGGCTCATCTTTGTGACTTCATATCTGGCCTCACACACTTATTAGCTACGTGTCCCTGGGCAAGTCACTTAACCCCATTTGCCTCAGTTTCCTAATCTAGAAAATGAACTGGAGAAAGAAATAGCAAACCACTCCAGTATCTCTACCAGGAAAACCCCAAATAGGGTCATGAAGAGTCCACCCAATTGAGAAACTACTGAACAGCAACAACAATGATTTCAATTCATTGTATTTGCATCTCCATTGAATAGCACATAGTAGGTATCCAATAAATGATTGAAGGATTCTGTGATTAGAAAAGCATTAATTACATTTATTCTGTGCTGCTTCATAGAACAAAACTCCAGTATCAAATATATAAAAGCCCTGTGTTGAGTTTTTTCAACATTTCCAATCTCCCCTCATTGTATTATGGCAGTCCTACCACCTCCCTTGCTGTCCCTCACACATGATGTTCCATGCTCCTGTATTGCCCGAGACATTCTCCTTTCCAAATTCTCATCTTGGAGTCCCTATGTCCTTCAAGATTTCACTCAAATGCCAGTTTCTCTAGGAGGCCTCTTATGGACCCTCCTAGCCCCAGCTGCTAGTGCCATCACCCTAAGAGCCCTTCCATCTACTGTGTGGTGACAACATATATACAACATCAGAAGACAGGAGGTAAATACACACACACACACACACACACACACAGGAATGTGATCTCCTTGAGGGCAGGCACTATTTTTCTTTCTCTCCCCTTATCAGTTAAGGGTAGATACAACAAAGGAGGCAAGTTTTGACTTAATACAAGGAAGTTTTACCTAGTGATAAAAGCTCCCCAGCCTGTGGGTTTAGGCATGTTTTGGACAGATTTCTAGCATGGAGAGTCAAAGTGGCTTGGTGGAAAGAACACTGGATTTAGCATTATTAGCTCTGGGTTCAAGGCCTGGTTCCAAAATTTACTTGACCGGTGATTGAATTACTTAATACCTCTGAATCTCTGTTTCCACACCAGCTAAAGAACTGATATCTGAACTTCTTACCTACTTACTGTAAAAAACAAATGAGATATTTGTTTTATGTTTTATAATCACTATATATTTGAGATGTATTGCTCTTGGATAGGAAATTGGATTAAGTGACATTGAAAGCCCCTTCTGATTAGTTAACCTAGGCTATGTAGATAGAACCCTAGATCATTTTAAAAATAAATTACTATGTATGTATTCTGTAGGAGGGAATGAGGAGGGTGTATATGAGTAAGACATTTGCGGCTTACAACAATTCACGAAAGTTGTTAAAGTAAACAATATCACATTTGTATGTGACATTATTAGGGCTAGAGATTAAGGTCTTTTCATAACAGGGAATTGTTTTCTAATGGAAAAACCTTAGAGTCAGGAAATCTGTGTTCAAGTACCACCTCTTATATGTACTAGCCTGTACATACATAGCTAGCCCCAACAGTTAATTTCTCAGTGACCCCAGAAATTCTAACACTATAAATTACAGACAGTTTGTCAGTCTGACTCAGTGAAAGACATTTCCACACCTGGAATTCTTTATGACTATGAAAATAGAAGTATGGAGTCCTGCTCAACCCCCCCATCCGAACAAAGAAAAAAAGAAAAAGGCTTTGTTCAGTTCAAGTCTATAAATCCTGGAATGCCTTCCAGTTCTAGGGGCTGCCAACATTAAGAGATTCTAAAATCCAAGATTTTAAAACTATATACTTAGTGTTTTAGACCTTTCAGGAAGGTAATTGTGATTAGACAAATAGTCTAATCAAGAGCTCTAAAGGAGGGAAAAAATAGTAAACCTCTGATAATGATGGTGCCATGACATGAAAGAGAAAAACCTATAATTATAGTAAATTCACAGAGCCCAAATAAATCCCTGAGATGTGTCAATTTTCCTGTTGAATTATTATATCTTATTAATGATGGCAGAGGATGTTGAGGAATACAAATGTCAACCCTTTTTTCATTCAGAATAAGTGGTAATTGAGTGGTTAATACAGGAACTCTTTGTTATGTAAAACACTGCCACACTGGAATCCCTCTAGGGTTGTGTGTGTGTGTGTTGGTTGTTGTTGTTTTTAATCTTACAAAGCATATGCCTAATTGCTTTCTCCAGATTTGTTTCTTTTATCCAAAATGTAACTATGACATGAATGTTGGAAGCAAACTAACCTACTTCCATCAATAGAGCAATACAGTCTTTATAAGGATAGAATTGTAGGAATCTTCCAGAAAGTCCCTCGTCCTCAGCTTAGTGGTGTAAAGTGATGGTTAGAATGTGAACTCTAGCAACAGCTTTATTTAACCCTATCTGTTCACTTAACTAGGAAAAGTATAGATTTTTCTCTGTTGGTTTGGAAGCTTCTTGAACACTTTGAATTTTCTACTTTAGCCTTTCCTCATAGCTTTTCTTAGAATTATTAGAGCCAAATCAATGGGATTAAGACTTCCTAGCCTCAAACAAGAGCGATGCTTTCAATTCCATCAAAAATAAAAATCTTAAAATAAATGTTGACTGAAACCCCAAACAATGTTTTTATTTTTTGGTTACTTGAGAGCCAAAAAGGAGAGATTTTTATTAGTTCAAAACCCATGAGTATTACAGGCAAACTGTGAGAACCAAAGAGGATTCTTTGCTTAGTGCTAAAAAAAAAAGCTATTTTGAGCATGACCCTGCTTTTAATGTTTTCCTTGAAGTTACACAGGAAAACTAATTCTGGAAGATTTGCTCTTAATAAGATACAACTGCCCAGTCTTGATTTTTCTAATCATCAGAATAGGAAAGTAAATCATATAATATTAGATAGAAAAATAAATCATATTAATTAAAGGAGAAAACCTTACTTTTTAGAAAATAAGGACATTTACCTTCTTCCCCAATGCAAACACTTTTTAGAAAAAAATTTAATCCTAAGTATTTGCTACTACATGCCCAATTTTGAGAAAGATAAGTGATGGGGGCTCTGGGGGAGGGAGTCTGGCTTCTATGTTATTTTGCTATTGGCAGGAAGTTTTGGCAATAAGCTACAAGAGGAACCCTTATTAGTATAGGGTATAGATGGTATTTTCTGAAAGTAATAACAAGCAAATGTTTAGCTATTCAGACTGAGTCATTAGTGGCTGCACATAGTTCTATTCTTTCCAATTTAATTTTTAAATATTCATTATGTACCCATTGTATACAAGACACTAAACAGTAGCAAATAGGATTCTCCCCCTACTTTTAATCAGCTAAAAGAGTTGAAGGGCAGGGTAGAGAGATGGTGAGACATGGCCAAATAGAAGGCCACTGTCGGAGTTCTGACTTATCAGCTGTGTGTCTTTGGCCAAGTGACTTACCTTGTCTGCACCTTAGTTTACTTATTGTAAAATGAATTGATCTTGATAACATCTACTGCTCTTTCTAGCCCTGAGACCTATGATTTCTAGTATACCCATATGAATTGATGCAGTATAATCACACACACATAACAATGCACACGATTTCAGTCTGGCATATATTTCATTTGATTTTAATTTCATTCCTCCTGCCATATACTCTACAATTCCAAGTGGCTTTCTTGTAGCCCACATACCAAACAGGCCATCTCCTTTCTCTATGCCTTTGCAGGGCACCCATATTCCTAGAATGCACTCCTTCCTCACTTCTGCCTCTAGAAATCCTTAGATTTGACTCAAAACTCTGCTCAGATGCCACTTCTTAAAGGAAGTCAGTTAAGATTCCTCCTCCACACTCTTCAAGTGTTCCCCTTCCCCATCCCCTCAGGTTATTTTTAATTTATTTTTATATGTAAAGATACCAGGTCAAACTGTCTGTCAAAGTTTAGGGGTTTGGGGGAAGAAAGTGAAAGAGAAAGAGACTCTTCTGACTCCTTTCCATTCTAGGAATTTGACTGTTAAAGGCCAGATGTGGCCACACCTATTTTCCCTCCTATTGGATGGTTCCTGTCCCCCACATCCTCAATGATGCCTCTGTAGAGTGTAAGAAAAAGGGATGCTGAGGATATGTGACCTGATATTATCCCTGAAAGGAAAAATAGTTATTTACCTTGTATTAGCTTAAAGCCTTAGGCTACAGGAAATGCTGGAAAGAGGGGGAAGAATCAAATTTGGTTCTGCCTTTTATAGAATTTTTCAAGAATCATTCATCACAATTCATCGATAGTCTCTCTGTTCTGATCAGAGACCCCAGTAGGCAAAATCTTATTGTTAACTATGGTTTCAGTCTCTACTCATTTAGTCCTCCGTATACAGTGCTACTCATTGGCTTCCTTGTAAACCTCCCTACATGCAGTTAATATACAGAAATACATCCCAAAGTAGTTATGATAGGTAATACTTTTATGTCAAGGGTAAGATGCTTTTAAAGGCAAATTAAATCAGGAATTATAAATACCCTTCAAGAACAAAGAAATTTTGGAGTAAATCCTGCTGTCTGTAGGTAGAGGTGGGGTGGGGAGAAGGAAACTGAAACTCTTCACTAAGATTTCCTCAGAATCTTAGAGAGAAATAGTTCAGCCATACCTTTCAATGAGGGTGCGAATAGAGAGAGGAAGCTTGAGTCTTCAGGATGCCACCTTAATATCTGAGTCTTTCAAAATATACCCACTCTACCCACTGAGCATTTCTTGAGGAAAGGGATAACTATTTCCCTGTTGTCTCTCTCCCCAGCATTTCATATGCCTGATACACTTTAGACATTTAAATTCTGGTTGAACAATCAATTGATGTTTAAATGGCACTTTTATTCCTCGTTTTATTTATTTATTTATTTCTCATTTGAACCTTACAGTGTCCTGGAATAGTATAAAGCATTTAAGGTTCACAGACTTTTTCCAACAAAATATTGGATGTGAGGTTGATAAGTATCATTAGCCCTATTTTACAAAAGAGGAAACTGAAACCCCTGAAATTGCTGTTGCTATTTTAATTGCCACAGGTTATACAGTAACTGTTGAAGCTGGGATTAAACTATCCATTCTCCTTGCAATTCCTTTACATTCCCACCAGTTAAACTTTCTTCCAGGAAGCATTTTACCTGCCCCAAGATATATTCTCATTGTCTTATATTTTTGTCTTGAGAACCTATGAATCTAAGAAACTATGAGCATTCCCATCTGCTTTGATTATTGGAGGTAATATAGTACCTGTAACACTCTAGCAAAGCAGAATCTACAGTGGTTTGTTTCTAATTATGATTTTTGTCATGTAAGATTTTTTCCTAGCTCAAGGCTGTTAGTGAGGTCTGGTAATCAAGCTGACATTTATAAAGAATTGATTTCTTCCTAGCACTACTAGTCATTCATAGAGCTATAATAGACCTTTGGAAAGCACCTTACGAATGAATGAATGAATGAATGAATGAACGAATGAATGAATGAATGAATGAATGGAAAAAGCATTTAATATGTGCCAAGTACTGTGCTTCATCCCAGGGATATAGATAGAAAACCATACAATCCCTGCACTTAGGAAGCTCATGTTCTAATTGGGGGAGACAACACATATAGAAGGGTCCCACAGATGGAAAGGCATAATGGGTCTTAAGGTTTGATTGTAGAATAGATGTCAGGATCTAGGTTTCTTTGGGTTTTAGGTGGTCTAGAACAGTGCTGTCAAACTCAAATAGAAATGTGGACCACTAAGCTGTACTTGAGAATCCCTGCTGGCTCTATAGTCACTTAGAAAATCACTTTTAGGGGGCAACTAGGTGGCGCAGTGAGTAGAGTGTCAGCCCTGGAGTCAGAAGGACCTGAGTTCGGATCCGGCCTCAGACACTTAATGCACACACAAACAAAAACCTAGCCGTGTGACCTTGGGCAAGTTACTTAACCCCAATTGCCCTCCAAAAAAAAGCCCCCCCCCAAAAAAAAAGAAAGAAAGAAAGTCACTATTATCTCTGTTCTTATTTATTTTGTTAAATAATTCCAAATTACATTTTAATGGGATTCTGGGGAAACTTAGGAGTGATAACTGCAGCACACAGATGTTGTTTGACCCCTTTGTTCTCTATCTTACCACTGCAACTATATTTGATAAACCCCTCATCCAAGGAATGTGAATGGCCACATCTGGTCTTTAAATACCATTGACAGCAAGGTTGGTTGGTGACATTCCCCTTAGCATTATACTCCTGCTAACCCCACCCCCCAGCAGGATCTGAATAGCAGGGGAAACAGAGAAAGCATCTGTCTATAGGAATACCATTAATGGAATACTGAATGTAACTTGATTTTCTTCATAATAAAATCCAAGTATATTTATCTTTCCCCCATTAAAAATAAATTTGCCCAAAAATTGAGAGGAAGGAAAAAGATTCTGTAAGTGACAAAACCCAGTAATTTGTTATTTGGAATAAGAATTGATTTGGTGAAAGTAGAAAAGATAACAGATAGATTGGTCATTAAAACTAAATTGATGTATTGACTCTAAGGAAACTTTTAAAATTTAATTTCTTTATTATCATTGAAGGAAAGAGTGTGAAGAAATATCAAATTTCCATCATGGGGTCTTAGATTTGGAGAAAGAAGGTACATTAGAGAGCACTTAGTCAATTCCCCTTATTTTACAAATGAGAAAGATGAGATAGAAGGACATTAATTGACTTGCCCAGGGTCCCCAGAGTTAGCATCTGTCAGAGGTGGAATTTGAACTCAAGCCTTCCTGATTCCAATTCTACTACTCTACTCAGCCCATATTTACCTTTAGGGCAATGATTTTTAAGACAATTTTAATGACCATTCAGGCAGGTAGGTAGCACAATAAATTGAACACCAGCCTGAAATCTGGAAGACCTGAGTTCAAATCTGGCTTAAGTTACTAGTTATGTGACCCTGGGCAGGTTACTTCACCCTGTTTACCTGACTTTCCTCATCTGTAAAATGAG
Source organism: Gymnobelideus leadbeateri (assembly GCA_011680675.1). NCBI lineage: Eukaryota > Metazoa > Chordata > Mammalia > Diprotodontia > Petauridae > Gymnobelideus > Gymnobelideus leadbeateri. Next base: position 41,666 of record WOXC01004609.1, on the reverse strand, counting down.
CTGGAGAAAGAAACACCACCCAAGGGGGTCGAAAAGAGTAGCAGACAACTGAAATAACTAAACAACAACAGTACTGACAGTTCAGGTTGTATTCAGTTATCACTATCAAAGTGGTACTGAGAAAATTTCAAAATACCATTAACTTTCATGGACAAATTTTTTAAAAGAGAGGAGCCAAATACCATTTTTAGGTGGCTGAAGACATCAGCAAATAAAAACCAACAGCATGCATAACAGAAAAAAAAAAAGTTCCTTTTCTTTTTTTTCTTTTCTTTTTTTTTTTTTTTTTTTTTTTTTTTTTTTTTTTTTTTTTTGGAGAGGGAGAGCAGGGCAATTGGGGTTAACTGACTTGCCCAAGGTCACACAGCTGGAAAGTATTAAGTGTCTGAGGCCAGATTTGAACCTAGGTACTCCTGACTCCAGGGCTGGTGCCACCTAGCCACCTCTTTTTTCTTTTGTTTTTTTAATTTTTTTTGCTTTTTCGGGGGGGAAGGCAGGCTAATTGGGGTTAAGTGACTTGCCTAAGGTCACACAGCTAGAAAGTGTTAAGTGTCTGAGTCTGGATTTGAATTCTGGTCCTCCTAACTCCAGGGCTGGTGCCCGATTCACTGTACCACCTAGATGCCCCAGGAAAAAAGTTTCAAGTTAGAATTTTTTATTTTAATTTCTTATTTGAACAACAACCCTGCAAGTAAGGCATTCCTGTAGACACTCATTTTACAAATGAGCAAAGTTAGGTTGTCCTAAGCTAAATTACTTGCCCCATGGTCAAATAGCTAATACATGTCAGATGCAGAATTCAAACTCAATTGCCTCCTCTTGCCACACCCACTACCCTCTCCACTGTACTGCACTTACCTCTGTGATGCTAAATCAGTATCTAAACAACGTAGTTGGTACCTCAGAAAGATCAGCATGGGCCTCCTTCTTTGGGAGAAGCACTTGATGCTAATAGGTAATAGGCAGTAGTAAAATCATTTCTCATAACATATTTAGGAATGACTGGCTCAAGAAGAAAGAGTCTCCAACACATCCCTGACTCCCGGTATTCTTCCTGCCAAACTGTCAAGCTGTTGCTGTGCTAAGGAGCAGTTTTTAGAATATTTTAATAACAAAAAAAAAATCTCATTACACATTTCGGTTTGAAGTGTATGCTCTATTTTTGTGTCTTTGAACATTTTGGTATTTAAATGCTTTCTCATCTGTGCGATGAGGAAGCATTACACGAGCTGCTTTTTTTTTCTATTGTATTTTTATTTCTTATTTTGTTAACTGTTCATTTTATGACTCTATTTTTCTAATAGTGGCATATTTCTAGCCAGGTTCCTCATTAAATAGCACCCACCTTGCTATTAATCAAGTTAATTGAAATTTATATTCTATTTTTTAATGTTAGTTTCTTTGAAATTGATTGACCACAGTTTCTAAGTTACTTCCTGATGGCAAGTTAGTTGCTTAAAGGATATATCAACTGTTTTCATATCCAGGGGGACCATTTAGTACATTGCTACCAGATGCCATATGTCAGTGGTATATTTCTAGCCACTTCTCCAACCTTTTCCTGTTTTTAAAATGAAATCTGCATAAGCCAGAGTGATTTTTAGATGACAGGTTAGAAATTTGGGGAAAGGCATTAGCAATTTCCTATTCAATTACAGTTAAGTGCTATAATTAATTGAAACCTTTACCTAAAATACCACCCAGGAATGACTTATGTATTCATGGAAGTGGACATAGCACATGATCTTACAGGCAAATTAAAATTTTCCATAATCTATTTTTATCATGGTGAGTCACATTGATTTTTTTTACTATAATAGTAGTGTTTGAAAATTTTATTTTTATTTCTATGTTTCTTTGTAAGTATTGTCAAATATAGTTTCTATGTTCACATTCACTCTATTTTGAAGATATCCAAGACACTTTTTACATGAAATAAAATTTAAATAGAAAAATAAATAAATGCATCATCATCAGTTTTAAATTGAACTAGTAAAGAAAATTGGTATCAGAACCCAACACCCCAAAAATTTGTTTTCTTACTTCAGCAACAGGGAAGTCTCCATAGGGTGTTTGATTAGCATTTTCAACAGCAAAAGGGTTTTTTGATGGTAAACTCCCCAAGGACAGAAAGTTCACCAGCTCCCCAGGGTTCAGTGCATACCACAACAGTTTTCTAAGAATTGTTGAATTTTTAAGAAATGTTGTTGATGATGGCAATTGACGTTCATAGAATTATAGATTTGAAGATAGAAAAACTGTCTTAGGATTTAGTTGACCATCCTCATTTACAGGTTACGAAAACTGAGGCTTAGGGAATAAAGTGCCCTATCCAGAGTCATATTAGATTAGTGAGTAGCAGAGGGATGATTTGAACTCAGCTTCTCAGACTCCAAATCCAGTATTCTTTGCATTGTATCCTATGACCCAGAAGGAACATTAGCTGGTGGGGTTGTAAGTATAAAGTTGAATTTGTGCATTTATTCCTATATATCAGAGGGGAAAGTACCATCAAAAGTATGCATAAAGTACTGCTCTGAGTACCACACTGAGCTTTTAACAAGATAGAGTATACAAAAATGCTCATCCATAAGGAGGGGTGGCTGATGAAAACTAGACTGCAGTCTCTTTAAATAAATCTCTTCAAACCCAAAACAGAACAGAGAACATTTCTTTCCTTTCCTTTTTCACAGTCCATTCTGCTCCCAGTGTTGTGAATAATCACATTTTCCATCATGGATTTAAAGTTTATTTCAGAGATAATCTAGGGAAGGCCAAGGAATAGTGCAGGGTAATTAATTAGGATAGACAGGCATTCATAAACAATAACAACAACAACAAAACACTGCCTAATTCAGTGTGCGTTCAACCATCTCAAAGAAAAGTCTCAAAACTTCTGCTACTTCAGTCATAGCATTGTCCTTTTGCAAGCAGTGAAGCTGGCATGGAGAATATTTATGCTATTTGCCCTTGACCCAAACAATGAGTCACTGGCAGACCTGAGACTAGAACTCAGAGTTCCTGGAATGGAAAAAGTAGAATTCCTAAATTTGAAGAAAGATCTCACAAAAACTGAATTCTGATCATGTTTTTGAAATCTGATATCTTTGAAACATTAGAGATAAATGCTATTGGGCATTTTGATAGAAGCATAAATGATATTTTCTCATCTTTATGAGTAATGCCTTACTGATGATAATCTTGGAGACATTTTTATCTTACTGACTGCTCTGGGGTAAAAGAGACCTAGTGTGACTGTTGTCCTGGATAATTATGGCTTAGTAGGAGAGGACCAGTCTCTCTCAACCAAGCATGTCTGAGTTCCCTGTTGGTCTTCTCCCAGAATCACTCAGGAGTGAAAGGGGTTTTTGTGACAGATGGATGGGAACCATTTCTCATACTCCTTTTCATTATATCTCCTTCCTAGTGAGTCATCAAAACCACAAACTTTTATTTAGTTAAATATATCATTTGTTTGGAACTGAGAACAACTAGAAATTTAGACACAGGACTTTTGAGGTGCAACAATCCTGGACTGTGCATGGTTTAGAATCTATAGGACAGAGTTTTGAAACCAAAAAAGCACAGACTGGGATCAGAGGATCTGAGTTCCGATCCTGCTCTCTGGTTTTTTTTTCTGTCTGCAAGACCTTGAGCATGTCGCTTGTTCCTTGGGACTCAGTTTCCTCATTTGTAAAGTGAAAGGATTGGATTAGATGGGTCCGTAAGGTCTATTCCAACTCTAAATTGAGTATCCTCTCATCCTAGAAATTACCTGCATGTAATTGGGTAATTCCCCTCACTCCTCTGGTCTTTAGTTTCCCTCATGTATATTTGGGAAGGTTGGGTTATATGATCTCTAATGACCTTTCTGTCACTAAATGGAAGGAAGAAGGGAGCAAGCGAGGGAAAAAATGAAAGAGGGAAAGAAGGAAGGAGAGAGGGAAGGAAGGAGAAGGGAAGATAGGAAGGAGAGAGGGAAGAAAGGAAGGAAACAAGCATTATTAAATGCCTACTATTAAGTGCTAGGAAGTCTACTTAGTGTATTATAAATATTATCACATTTAATCCTCACAGTAAGCCTGGGAAGTGGGTTCCTAAAGTATAAAACCCCCATTTTATACTTTAGGAAACTGAGGTGAGCAGAAGTTAAGTGATTTGCCCAAGGTCACATAGTTAGTCTTGAAGCTAGATTTGAACCCATATTTCCTGACTCCAAGACCAATGCTCTATCAACAACACCACCAACTGCCATAGTCCTATGAACTAGGAAGAAGTTCACCAGCTAAGTGAGGATAATAAAGCTTTCTAATAACTGGAGAAGAGTTGTTTAATTCATACACTTAAAGAAAAGGATGGACTTCATCTTTGGTGGAGTGTGGGGTGGGTAGATTATTAAACCTTTAAAAAAAAAGAAAAACAGAGCAGTGTAAGCATGGCATCTTAATCAGTTTCAAGAATTCACCCACAAAATGGAACAGCTCCTCCAAGTTAAATAGGATTTGAAATACCAACAGTTCTATGTTTGCTGAGACAAGAAAACAGGTTTTTACTGATGTTAAAAATTGAGTACAGAAAATAGTATTAGCAGGCATAAACCAGGACCCCAGAAGAGTGAAAGAAAGGTCTCTTAGCCTGTGTTGAGAACATTAATAGGATGGAAGGAGTCAAACTGAAACTTGTAATAGGAGGAAAGGAAAGATTTCTTTCTTAGACTAAATAGATCTAGGGATAGAGGACAATGGAGCTAGAAGAGTGACCTGTGAAAAGTACCCAAATGAACACATCCATATTTTACCGACACCTGATTAACATAATATGGCTTGAGTTTTTTTTTTTTCTGAGAAAGCAGAATTGCCAGCCCTTAGCTCTAAAGTCCTATAATTTGTGCCAAGAATTCTAGAGATTTCTAATAATTTATAAAGAAAATTTCAGCTTTTGGGGTGTTTTTATAACACAAACACACTTTCTTAAAGCATGTGTTGTCTCAGACAGTAAACTGTATTCTGCCAGGGCAGGAAGGAGCCTGCAGAATGGATTGCCAGAAATAGAGGTTGAAGACCTGAGCCTGGAATCAGGAATCCTGAGTTAAAATCTGACCTCAGACACTTACTAGCTATGTGACCCCGGACAAGTCACTTAACCCTTTTTGCCTCGATTTCCTCATCTGTAAAATGAGCTGAGAAGGAAATGACAAACCACTCCAGTATCTTTACCAAGAAACCAAAGAGTTGGACACAACTGAAAATAACCAATATGTTTGTGTATTTTATGTATTATATAACATATAAGTATGCATATATATGTATATAAACTGTTTTCTTTTTCTTACAGCTCCTCAAAGGGTTGTACTCTCCTTCCTTGATCCCCAACAAGGAAAAAATTTTAAAGAGATTAGTTCAGTCTTTTCCCCATTTATTTCACTTCATCTCTCTTTCTCAACATTTTTCTTAGGATCCCCTTGTCTTCAACCTCCAGGACATCACCATCTTTTCCAGAATGATTACATTTCACCTGATCCTTACAAAAGTGATGACTTATCCAAAATAAACTCATATTCACAAAGGAACAGAATTTACAGTAGGGAGTTCTAATCTCATCATTATAAATAAGATAAAAGATAAAGATAAATACCTAAGAGAGTTCTTGTCTTATTATAAATGATAAGATATAAATACAAAAGAAATATAAATAAATACATAAGAGAGTTCTTGTCTTATTATAAATGATAAGATATAAATACAAAAGAAATATAAATACATAAGAGAGTTCTTGTCTTATTATAAATGATAAGATATAAATACAAAAGAAATATAAATAAATACATAAGAGAGTTCTTGTCTTATATCAGATATAAATATAAAAGATAAATATAAATAAATACATAAGAGAGTTCTTGTCTTATAAATGATAAAGATATAAATATAGATAAATACATAAGAGAATTCTTGTCTTACCATTATAAATATTTAAAGGGAATCTTCCAACAAAAAGTGGTAGACACTGATAATAGTTGATTCAGTCGATAGTAACTTGGAGAGTTAATCGACAGAATATAACAGCTGCATCAGCTATTTAAGATTAATGAGGATGATACAAAATACCAGTAATGCCAGAAAGAACAGGGGATTGTTCATCCCATGCTCAAGTTTCTATTCTCAAAGAAATTAGAAATTTAGCTGGCTACTCTCAACATTAAACCAGTGTGATCAATGTAAAATTATGAAAAGAATAATGTGGATTTTATTCACTAACTGAGCATCAAAGTGTTATACATGTGGATGAAGTGTTAATTTTGTATTAAAAATATGGTGGGTTTTTAAAAAGTAAGGTGTCTGGATCTCTGGCCATGTGTATTTTTCATTGATCTCTTATGCAGAGAACGCTCAGCTCTTCCTGTTGAGTTAAGGTTACTTAGGAGGAGGGAAAAAACCCTTGAGTTCTCTCCAGCTGCAGTCTAGCTTAGCTGCCAAGGAAGGTTTTGAAGTCCAGCTTGCCGGGGTTACTTACATTCATTTTCAGAGAACTTAAAAAAAAAAAAAAAAGCTAGCTTCTTGACTTCTGTTGTCTTTCTCTGCTATTTGTCTACTCTCCATTTAAATGGATTTGATCATGAAAAACAAGGCTTTAAAATTTTTAGGTTTTGTAAAATGGGGAAAATTGCAGGGTAACATTCAGCCCTGAAGAGCTTTTCCTCACAGCACCGCATTGATGAATCAGGAATTGGCCACATTCCATGATCTAGTCACTGTGGGAAGGTCAGGCCCAGTCTTCCAAGTATGTATGTTTGTGGACAAAAAAAGCCAAGTTTCACCTGTACAGAGCTAAGAACTTGGAGCTCATTACATCTCTACTTTGTGGGAGCCGTGGCTAGTGTCCAAGAATACATATATTTTTGATTAATAGAACCGATAAGTATTGGATTTTTTTCCCCCTTTCTTGCTTTTATCTCTATATGTTATGGTTTAGTTTATTCCAAAAGTAAGGAAACATTTGAAAAGAAATTTCCAGTCAATTTGTTTAATATTTATTGCTGGATCCCAAATCTCACTAATGAAGTGATTTATTGGGACTGAACAACACATTTGATAATGTAATCCCATCAAGGATGTCATTATGGCTTGGCACTTACCTTTCATGCTGGGCCTTTGAAAGGAATCTTTAGTTGTTTGGGGTAAAAATGCCATTCAAATTTCAAAGGTCAAAATTGAGCCAATGCTACAGGGTTTATTGACCAGGATTCTGAAGCTGAAGACTGTTGAAAATTAAGAGACCAAGGAGAATATTTATCATGAGCCCTAATAGTTTTATCAGTGAAACTATGCAAAGGAATATGATGCCCTACATTCCAGATTCTAGTGACCTTATGAGATATTTGTGATTACAATATATTATTCTAATACTTATTATATGTAACATGTCACATTGTAATAACTATAATACAGAATATCATATAATTATTATTTATATATAATTATATATCATAATTACAATATTCCAATAAAATATATATTTGTGAGTGTGACTGCATATGTCATAGGAATTTGAGAACTACCGTTCTAAAATTTGTAGAGAAGAGAGATTAGCATTGCTTCCTAAAGTGTGTGTGTGTGTGTGTGTGTGTGTGTGTGTGTTAAATAAACGTACCTATATGGATACATACATATATACGTCTAACATGTATTCTCAAAAGTCTTAGTGCAATTACATGTGTGTATTTGTTGTTCACTCATGTCTAACTCTTCATGATTCCGTGGACCATAGCACACCATATTGTTCATGGGATTTTCTTGGCAAAGGTACTGGAATGGTTTGCTATTTTCTTCTCTGGTGGATTCAAGCCAACAGAGGTTAAGTGACTTGCCCAGTGTCACACAATTAAAAAGTGTCTGGGGTCAGATTTGAACTCCAGTCTTCCTGACTCCAGGCCCAGCACTTTACTCCACTGTGTGACCTAATTAGTTTCATGTGCAATCATCTTTTTTTATTATACTATGTTATGGAAATGCTTGTTTTATTCCAAAAATTAAAAATAAAATAAAAAATAAAAGTAAACACATTGATAAGGAAAAAAGCACTCTATCCACTGAGACATATAGCTGACACCTGTATGTGTGTTCATATATGTATATCATATATGTCTATGCACACATATGTGCATACTTCATACTGTATAGAAATGAAATTTACCCCCAATCCCTCTTAGTTCTGGTGTCTTCTATCAGTTATTTCCTATGCATCCTGCCCAAAGCTTGACTTGTATATCTTGTATATCTTTGCTTGCATATTGTCTCCCAATTTAGATTCTGAGACTTTTGAGGTCAAGGATGGTCTTTTGCCTCTTTTTTTATCCCTAGCACTTATCACTGTGCCTGGAACATAGTAGGAGCTTAATAAACATTTTCTGATTGACTCATATACAGAGCATGCCAAAAATCTTAGTACAGTTTTAAGTCTTTAAAACTATTAGGACTTTGGGGACATCCTGTGCTGAAGGGAGGGAGGCAGAGAGAAAAATACTTTACACTTTACCCAAAAAAAAAAAAAGACAGTTTATTTCTTTATACCTTGGAGAATGTACCCTTTTTTTTTCTTACAGATTTTATCTATTTTTTCAGACTTTGGTGAGAAAAGAAATAATAGATCCTTTTGCATACTGTGTTAGGATTGTAGAGTAGAGCCAGAAGGGAATACTTTAGAATGTTACTGCCCATCTGTCAGCAAGGGATGTTCCTTTCAGTAATTTGGATTCATTCAGTCGATGGTCTTAGGGAGTAGTGGCCAAAAAGTTTGTGATCGTACAGTCACCACGCCTTGCCAATCCTAGCTTGTCTGAAGAATCCCTGGCCCATCACAGTCATGGTGCTCAGAGCTTTTCCAGGACCTGCAAGGCTTTGTGTTCCCCTGCCCTTAGAGAAGGCAGGATCACTTCCACCCTTGGTTCCAATCAAAGCATCAGCATGATGCATTTTATTAATTTTGAAATATTACACTCCATATTGCAATTGAATTTCTCTTCAGACAACATTGTGTTTATTGTTTGCAGAGTTTTATATGAAGCTCCTCTAAGGGACTGACAAAGTTTAATGTGAACACAGCTCTTCATCTCAGGGAACTCAGAGTTTAGTATGGGAATTCTGGGTGTCTGTTTGTGTCAGTCTCTGTCTTAGTGAAGAGGTCGAGGAAGACTTCGTAAAGGAGGCAATATTTGGGGAGTTGGGTAGTAATTCAGAAGATAAAGAGGAAATAAGACTCAGAAAGGTTTGTTTGTTTGTTTGTTTTTTCCAGATGTTTTGTGGGAATTGAAAGTTAACATTTTAACATTATCAGTTTCCTTGTCTGGTCAACAAGTGGAAAAGCATTTATCAAGTACTATGTGCCAAGCCCTGTGCCAAGTGCTAGGGATACAAAGAAAGGCAAAAACATAGTCTGTTCCTTCAAGGATCTAGTCTTCCATTGAACAAGAGACATCATGCAAATAATTATGTGTGTATATGATATACAGAATATTCCAAAGTCTCTGTGAAATTTTAAGCTACTCAGGCTTAAGCACTAAGGCTTTGGGATAAATCGAATTGATAAATTATCGTGGAAAAAAGGGTATGAGACACTTGATTACATGCCATATAAAACCATAAGCTTAGATTTAATTAAAATTAATTAATCAAAATTAACTTTGAGGACTTGGGGACAGGAGAACTCTTGATATTCCAAACGTAATTAGGAATATTTTATTTTTTCATAAATTTGAAAAAATAATTCTGATAACAGTTGACATATTTGATGAATTAAACTAAAGCACTCTGGGTTTTTTTCTCATTTGATTGTCTGAGGTTAAGTAGTGGCATATTATCCCCAATTTTGTAGATGATGTTTAGGTTTGGTGAAATGACTTATCCAAGGTCATTCTGTTACTATATGGCAGAGGGGGGACTTGAATACTTCTTCTTTTCCAAATATAACTGACAACTACTCCTGTTCAGAAATATGCTCCAAGCTGGGCACTAATTATTAATGCAGTAATAGGTCAGACTACCATGGAAGTGGAAAATTGAGATATTGATCTAAAAACTGAGTGAAAGTGGGACAACTTCAAAATAATGCAAACAGAATAAGATATCCAAAATTTGAGCCCCTTCTAGGTCAAGCAGCCAGGGAATTCTGCCATTCTGATTCTTTTTCTCCCTTTATCAGTTAGTCTAGTTTTAATGGCTCTAGAAACCTAGGCATGACTGGAATGGTAATCGTGGTTCAAACTCAGATAAGAACGTCCTATGCATCAACCCCAAGGAAACATCTGGAGTCACTCAGCTGTGTTCAGGTCTGCCTTTACTCTGGGATAACCCTATTCCAAGTAAGCCCATGCTAAAGGAAAGTGGTTTGAGCCTCAGGCAATGAATCATCAAGTATGTATTCATTAAATACTTGTTTTATGCAAATTCTTGTATTATGCACTAGAAATTCAAAGACATTGCCTTTAAAGCACTTACATTCTATAAGGACAGACATGAACACATACATATTATACAGATAGATATAGATATAGATTGCTTTTTGGAGGGGGAAAGGCAGGGCAGTTGGGGTTAAGTGACTTGCCCAAGGTCACACAGCTAGTAAGTGTTAAGTGTCTGAGGTCGAATTTGAACTCAGGTGCTCCTGACTCCAGGGCCAGTGCTCTATTCACTGTGCCACCTAGCTGCCACCAGAAATATATTTTTTAAAATACAGAAGGATTGACTTCTGGTGCTTGTTGCACTGGGCTTCAAATTAAGGTTGCTTACAGGATGACAGGTAGCTTTACAATTATACTATAAATATAATAATTTGTAAATAAATATTCTTATTTCATAAGAAATGCATGTGTACATAGGTCTAATTTCTTTGTGTTTCCAAAAGGAATGGATCAAAATAATAAGTCCAAGAAAATAAAGCCATCAATTCAGATTACCTGTGATAACATTTGTCTACTAAATATCAAGAATATAAATATTTTGATTCATCCTAAGACATAATAGTGGAAAAAAGTAAGCAAAGGCAAATTTTATTCATCAAATATTTGGCACAATAATAAAGAGGAACAAAACAGGGAAATTAGAGAGTTATCTTAAACTAAATCTATCCATAAGCAATAGAAATTGAAGAGATTCTTGTTGCTATGACCCTGTTAACATTAGAAGATATTAGGATGCCCATATAACTGGACATGATGGGCCAGGTTGTATTTAGGAAAGGTCTTTTTTTTCCCAAGTCAATTGAACAAGCATTTATTATACTCCTAGTCAAAAAGAAAGTAATATATACAGGCAAGTAATGAAATGCCCACAGGATATTGTTCGTCCTTCATTTCTTTTTGAGAGAGGAAGGCAAGGCAATTAGGGTTAAGTGACTTGCCCAAGGTCATATAGCTAGTTAAGTGTCATTGTCCTTTTTTGAAAAAGGACCGGTGACATCACAGGAAGATGTCTTGACTTGTGCATAAATTGGATTTAAGTAAGGTAGAGTTGTGCAAAGTCATCAACCTCACTTTCTCATCCTGAGTCATCAAAGTCCAGTGGCGGAACAAAAGTCAGGATGACTGATGATGGCCTGGGATGTTATGAATGACCTTGGTGTCTTCTGTGTCTGACCAACCGCTTGACAGCAGCTGCTACAGATACCTTCATGACTGTTGGAATAAATTGTTCTCATCTGCCCATTCTGCCAGGGAAAATATTTAAATGTTTGGGGTAGATATCTCCCCAACTCACTGACAGATTTGAGGCCTGTCCAACCTCAACCTGGTTTAGTCCGTCTGCTGAGGTGGTGTCCTGGGACGTGGCCACTGCATATGTTACAGTTTCTTGGAGCCGCAGTTGAGATTTGGACACCAGATGAAAGTGAACAACAAAGGTGGATGAGCAGTCCTGAAAAAGAGTAGGCAAGCCCTCACACAGGAGATGCTAGTCCTCCTGAACACTCCATACACCCCACCTTTAAAATACCAAGGATGACGATATGAAGAAATGAGAAAAGAAATGTAGCTGACCCAAAGGTGCATACAAGTGGCAACCTAATGTCATCAGAAGAACTAGAAAGACCATGGCCCCATTTAATAATAACCTTATTCTGGAGGGATGGAAATGAATAGCAGCTGTTTCTGACTAAAGACTACTTCAGGCTCCTTGACCCAGAAAGCCCATATGCTAGCAAAGGTAGTATCTTAATTAAGTATATCATTTCTGGTAGTACAAACTCACACTCCCAGATGAAATGAAAATTATTTGTTATACACAGTTTGGAGGGTTTGTCTTTTGAAAATGCCAGAAGAATAGATATAGATACAAGATATGACTGAAGAAATGAGATTCCCCCCTCCCTGCCATTGGCAACACTTGCTCAATATCACTAGGAGAAGAAATTGATGCAATCTATGAAGACCATTAAAGACAGATAACGAAGATGTTCCCAAAACTACTCTGTAGTTGAAAAAAATTGCCTATGTGTGATGTCTTCTTCATCCTCTTGTAATTGGTATTCTGGCACCATCACTATACATAAAGGGCTTTCTTAAAGGTCTGTAATGATCTCCTTTTTGCAAAACAAAATAGCTTTTATTTATTCCTCATCCTCCTCAACCTCTCTGCAGTATTGAACATTGTTGAGCTACCCTTCCTCTATTATACCTCTCTCCCCTTTTGGCTTCTCTAATGTGCCACTTTCTTGCTGCTTTCCCTCCTTCTCTGGCTAGTTTCTTGGTCTCTTTTGGCTGGCTCCATACTTTCTTTTTCCCCCTCATAGTGAATGATTTCTCAAGGCTGTCTCCTCTTTCCTCTTCTCTGTCTTTATTCTCTTTCTTAACAATCTCAACCGCTCCCATGACTTCAGCTATCTTTATTAAGTGGAAGACTTTCTAAAGCTTGTCTACAGCTTCATCATCATCATCATCATCATCATCATCATCATCATCATCCTTTAAAGTTTATAAAGCATTTTACTTATACTATCTCATTTGACCTTCACAACAACCCTGAAAGCTAGATAATGTTACAATCTCCATTTCACAAATGAGGAAACTAAGGCTGAGAAAAGTGAAGTGAGTTGCTCAGGGTTATACCCTTGTTAATGTCTGAGGTTGTTTCAAACTCACTTCTTCCAGGCTCCAAGTCTAGCTCTCTACCTACTCCACCAACTAACTGGCCCCTATTTCCAACTGCCTGCTGGACATGTGTACTTGTACCACCTAAAACTCAACATATTCAGAACAGAACTACCATCTTTTCCATAAAATGATTTCCTGTAAATTCTGTTTTTGCCAGTGATATCACCACTCATCCTATCACCTGTATTGGAAACCTCAGCATATTATCTGTCCATTACATCCAATTATTTACTAAGCCCCATCTCTTACACACTTAATGGCAGTAGCCAGACACCCCATCTCTTGGGGCAGAGAATTCAAAATAAACTATAATGCAGATTGGCAGCTGTATCTGACTAGAGTTTACTCTTCTAGCTCTGGCACATTCTTTGTGTGGGCCTGGGCTAACATTAGCCTTGGCTGTGAAACAACACAGACACTTGTGAGTTACCCCACCTAGCACGTGTGTAGCATAGAGAAGGCAAGGCCCTATCCTCCCTATCCTGAATATTTCTGATGCATTGCCTCTCCAAACCCCCAGTGGCTTTTCAGGCTGTGCTGATGTTCACAGCATTCACTCTTGCTCCATGATCTCCTTGTCACCTTGTATGAACATACAGAAGCCCCTTTCCAACAGTCTGGAGCATTTCCTAAATGCTGAGATAGAAGTCTTGGTGCCATGATCTGTACCTGATTTAGTCATGTGCAGGGCTGCCAGTGGAGAGGCCTCCCATAGCCAATGTGTTGCCAAATTCTAGTCATTCTTTCTTTGTAATATCTCTCATCTATGCCACCTTCTCCCCTCTGACATTGCTGTACCCTGGTCACTTCGCACTCAGGCTATTACAATAGCTTCTGGTTGGTTTGCCTGTCATGAGTTTCTCCCTACTTCAAGCCATCGTCTACTGGCATATTGAGCTTCCTAAAGCATACGTCTGAGCATATCACCTCCTACTCAGTAAACTCCAGACGCTCCCTATCTCCTTCAGGATCAAATATAAAATTCTTTATTTGGCTTTTAAAACTTTTCCTAACCTATCTCCCTACCCCATTTCTAGGTTTTTTTATACTTTACTTCTTCCCCACTGCTTCCCCCCGACCACTGAGCTTCTTGCTGTTCTTCCCAGAAAACACTCCATCTATCAGCTCTGTGCATTTTCAGTGACTGAAATTTCCATATGCCTGGAATGTTCTCCATCCTCATCTCTATCTCCTGGCTTCTTAGCTTCCTTCAAGTCCCAGCTAAAATTCCACCTTCTACAGGAGCCCTCTCCTATCCCCTTTTAATGCTAGAGCTCCCCCTCTGTTAATTACCTCCAGTTTATCTATATTTTTTGTAGATTGTCATTTGTATGCTTTCTCCCCCATTAGAATGAGCTGCTTGAAAACAGGGGCTGTTTTTGATTTGTTTGGGATTGGGGGGATGTGGGAGGAGTTGCTTTCTTATCTTTATATCCCCAGTTTCTAGGACAGTACCTGGCCCACAGTAGACATTTAATAAATGCATATTGACTTGACAATGTGCCTCATGCTAGACAGTATACTCTCTGTTTGTGCATTGCCCCCTTTCCCTACTATACTGACATTATTGATCCTACTTAAGCAATATCTCACCAATGTGTTCCTTTCTATTCTTTGCAACCACTCATTATCTCCTTCCTGGGTCTTTGCTATAGCTATCTAATAACCTCCCTATCTACAATCCTTTCCTCCTCCAATCTTTGTGATTCAAAATTTATCTTTCCTGCAGACTCTATGTGCATTGTAATGCACTAAAAATGCTAAACAAATGTTGGAATAATTTCCTTATGCATGAGACCTGATCCATTGCCAAATCATATCATCTACACCTTCACGTCACTTGCATGCAGCCCTTTCTTTTTTTTTTTCGTTGAATAATATTTTTTTTCCCCAGGTACATGTGAAGACGATTTTTAACATTCATTTTTTAAAATTTTGAGTTCTAAGTTTTGTCTTCCTCCCTCAACTTCCCCCTTCCTGAGATGGTAAGCAATTTGATATAGGTTATACATGTTCAGTCTTGCCAAACATTATCATATTAGTTCTGTTATGAAAGACACAACCCCAAAGAGGGGGAAAAACATGAAAAAATATAGAAAATGAAAAATGTTCTGCTTCAATCTACACTCAGACTCCATACACTCTTTCTCTGTAGGTAGATAGCATTTTACATCCTTTGGATTTGTCTTTTGAATTGTCTTGGACCATTGTACTGCTGAGAATAACTGACATTCACAGTTGTTCATCATACAGTATTGCTGTTACTATATACAGTGTTCTCCTGGTTCTATTTATTTCACTTTATATCAGATCATATATGTCTTTCCAGTTTTTTTTCTGAGCCCATCTTGCTCATCATTTTTTGTAGCATGATAATTTTCCATTACAATCATTAACTACAAATTGTTTAGCCATTCCCCAATTGATAGGCATTCCCTCAATTTCCAGTTCTTTGCCACCACAAGTACAGATCAGTCCTTCCCCCCCACACACTTTTTAAAAATCTCTTTGGGATATAAGCCTAGAAGTGGGTATTGCTGGATCAAAGTGTATGCACAATTTTATAGCCCTTTGGGCATAGTTCCAAATTGCTCTCCAGGATGGTTGGATCAATTCACAACTCCACCTACATTGCATTAGTGTCTCAATCTTCCCACATTCTTTCCAACATTTATCATTTTCCTCTTCTGTCATATTAGCCAATAGCTGTAGGGTGGTACCTCAGAGATGTTTCAATTTGTGTTTCTCTAACCAATAATGATTTAGAGGTATGTACCCCTTTCTATCCATTCATACAGCCCCCACGAGCCCTTACTATCTCTTGCCTAGACTATTGCAAAAGCCTTCAAATTGATCTTCGTGCCTCAATTCTCTCCCCAATTGAATCCAACTTCCACATAAGGGCCAAAGTGACTTTCCTAAAGTGTAGGTCTATCTGCTTCACTCCTTTGACTCAGTAAACTCCAGAGGCTCTCTGTTATCTCCCAGGTCACATATAAAATCTTTTGTTTGGCATTTAAAGATCCTTATAACCTGACTCCTTCTTACCTTTCCACTCTTCTTACCTCTAAGAACTCTACTTTTCAACTCTGCTATCCTTGATCTTCATACGTGACCCTCCATCTCTAGTCCCTGTGCTTTTGCATTGGCTATCCTCCTTGCTTGGAAGACTTGGCCTCACCTCCATTTCTTAGTTCAAGATTCATCTCCTATGGAACATTCCATAGATTCCTTATTCCCTTCCCCCACCCCCACTCCCATGCTAGATTCTTCACCTCTTAGGTTGTCTTAGTTCTGCTGTGTATGTATCTGTCTATGTATGCATATAGATTTCCCTATTAGAATGTGAGCTCCTTGAGGGCAGGGATTTTTTTCTTTTCTATTAAATTTTTTGCCTTTTTATTTTTTAGTAACACCAACACTTAGCACAGTACTTGACACTAAGCTTATTTATTGATCATGTAATCATTCTGCTTAAACCACTTCCAAGGCTTGGAATAGTTTATCAAATGATATCAAATTACTTATCTTCATCATGATATTCTAAGCCTCATTTCATTCTGTTCGAAATCACCTATGATATCTGTGTATAAGCTGTGTCAGTGGCCCCTGACATTGTCACAGAAGTGATGGCCTACTCAGTATTCTTGGTGGCCTAGCCTTAGTTTTATTTTTTGTTTGTTTTTTAATTAATTTATTTATTTTACTTTCAGTTTACAATATTCAGTTCCACAATCCCTTTACAATTTCCCCCCCCCCCACCTCCACCTCCATGGCAGCATGCAATCTGATATAGGTTCTACAAATACCTTCAGACTAAATATTAGTCAGGTTGTAAAGAAATCAATGGGATGAACAGCAAGAAAGAAGGAACAAAACAAAACAAAAAAGAGACCAAGTAGTTTGCTTGAATCTGCGTGCAGACTCTGTAGTTCTTGCTCTGGATGTGGATAGCCCTCTCCATCAGGAGTCCCTTGGAGCTGTCTTATAACCTTGCATTGCTGAAAGGAGTCCAGTCACCTAGCCTTAGTTTTATAAGGACATTTTTGAAATTGCCATGTAAAATGGGGCTTTAGAGGGTTCTACTCCACCGCCTCCTCAGGAGATGGAAGTAATCCTGTATTTCACAGGCTGTGCCAGGCAAGTACAATTTATCATGGGTCCTGCCAAGCTGGAAAAAGCTTTAATATGAGCTCAGTGAGAGACAACATCTCTACTATTCAGGGATCAACCTAACTAAATGTGGAGATCCCCACTATTAGGTTGACTGATGGGTGGCAAATTCACAAATCCTGTTGAAAAGAGTTTGTGGTCTGCCCCAAAGGAAACCACAAGTCCTTGAAGTAATTGACCTATATATTAACTTAGGAGGAGTATTATCTGTTGGTGCTATGATTGCTAGGAATACCATTTCCCTTATAAGTTCTACATTTCAGTTTTTTCTTTCTGCTTTCATGCTTTGAAACTCTTAGCATTTAGTCATAACATAAACATAAATGTTTGTTGAACTTTGGGATTGAATTTTTCGCAGGGTATGCACATATGTGCCCAGACTTTCTGGAAAGATTTCTGAAAGTATAGGCTTGCTATTTTTGATGGGTTGGCTAATTACAACAACAATAAACACTCCCCTAAAAGTTTAAAACAAGTAGATTTGTTTTTTGGCCTCATGAGATTTGGCCTCACCTCCATTTCTTAGTTTCACTTATCTTTCTTCAAGATTCAGCTCCTAATGTATATTCCAAAGTACATTCCACATTCCA
The DNA here is from genome assembly GCA_011680675.1 of Gymnobelideus leadbeateri. Taxonomy (NCBI): domain Eukaryota; kingdom Metazoa; phylum Chordata; class Mammalia; order Diprotodontia; family Petauridae; genus Gymnobelideus; species Gymnobelideus leadbeateri. The sequence goes on along the minus strand of WOXC01004609.1, from coordinate 23,765 downwards.
CATAAGGTTTCTTATTCCCTTCCCTGCCTCCCCCCCACCCCAGGTAGTAGACCCTTCACCTCTTAGATTGTCTCAGTTCTGCTGTGTATGTATATGTCTATATATGCATGTAGACTTCCCTGTTAGAATGTAAGCTCCTTGAGGGCAGGGACTCTGCCCTCCATCAATGAAGCCTAAAACTGCTCCACTATTTCTTATCTTCTGTAGTTCTTATCTCTGTCTTTCCATAAATCCCTTTTAAAGAATCTGCCAAATGTGCTAGGACTTTTTTCTAGTTTTCTTATTAGCTTGGGGAGAGCATTAAAGTGTTTATACTGCCTGTCTTTTGTCTCTTACTCTTGCCACTTGACCAGCTTACCTCAATTTCTTCTGTCTCTTTCTGTCCTCATAATCAATGGACATTAAGTACCTACTATGTGCTATGGATTGTATTGAGCACTGGAGATACAAAGAAAGGCAAAAAAAGCGATCAGTCCTTGCTGTCAAGGAGCTCCCATGCAAACAACTATGTACAAATAAAATACATACAAGATAATTTGGGGGTACTGTCAGAGGAAAGGGACAAACCCTAAATAGGACTGAGAACAGTTTCTTGAAGAAGGTAGGACTTTAGCTGACACTTAAAGGAAGCCAGGAAAACCAAGAGACAGAGAAGAGGAGGGAGAGAGTTCCAGGCATGGAGGACAGCCAGGAAAAACACTTGGAGTTTGGAGATGAAGTATCTTGTGTGAGGAACAGCAAAGAGGGCAGTATCACTATATCACAGAAAACAGGGAAGGAAAGAAGGAAGGGATGGGGGAAAGGAGGAAGGAAGCAAGAAACTATTAAGCACCTATTATGTGCCAGGCAATGTGATAAGTGCTTGACAGATATTATCTCATCTGATCCTCACAGCATGAGAGATAGATTATATCATCCCCCACATTTTACAGTGGAGGAAAACAAAAGTTAAGTGACTTGCCCAGGATCACAAAGCTGGTATAAGGCTGGGTTTGAACTCGGGTCTTCCTGACTCCAGGTCCAGTGGAGTTCACTGTACCACCTACCTGCCTCATGGAGAGGAATATGATATAACTAAGGGAAAATGTAGGAAGGAATCAGTTTATGGAGGTCTGTGAAAACCAAAGAGGTCTTTATATTTAATCCCAGAGGTAATTAACATATAGCCACTGGAATTTATAGAGCAGGCATGTAATGTGGTCAGACTTGGATTTTAGGAAGGTCCATTTGACAACTGAATGGAGAATGCATTGGAAAGGAGAGAAATGAGTCAGGGGACCAACTTGCAGGCTAGTTCAGGTGAGAAGTGATGAGGACCTGCAATGAGGACCTGGCATTGTCAGATGAGAGAAGGGGGTTTACACAGGAGATATTATAAATGTAGAATCAGCAAGATTTGGCAACAGATTCAATATGGGAACCTGGATGATAGGAAGATAGAATAAATAAGACACTATTCCTAGAGATAGTTGCTTTGAAAGAGCAGAGCTTAATCATATACATTTGCACCATAGCCTAATTAATTGCATACTAGTCAATTGAATCTTTCAAAATTAGACATTGGACTTCAGGTCACTCAAGAGACTTGGGTTCTAGTCCTCTCCATGGCCAAGTGCAAGTTTTGTGATTCTAGACAAGGAATTAACATCTCTGAATCGCTGTTCATTCTTTTAGGGAGGGAAAAGGATGTCAGTTAATTTTAGTTTAACTCTAAAATTCTGGGGATTTATGAGTATGAGCTTGTGAAGTTAATAATGCTTTTGTATCCAACCAACCAATCCTTAGCCAGAGCCAATAACTAACAATTTGTGCTTTCAGATTTCTCCATGATTAGTATTACAACAATCCACACTAGAATTTAGCATGCACAGTTACTAATAGGCGTCTCTCACTGGGAAACAGTTCCCTGTCATTTTTAGTTCGGCTAAAGAGATTGCTTTAGAAACCCATGATCATCACTCATGCCCTAATTAAATGTGTGCAGACGTGTCTCTTGCATCTGATTTGGGAGACGACAAAAAGCAATCTAAATTTGCATTATGATGGATGAAAATCATGCGCTCTTCCCTGCCCAGAATGTTTCAGATGACATATCTCTTCTCTCGGCTCTTCATGTGGATGTCTTACAGCAGAAGCCCCACATTTTTTGTAGCGGCTGAGGTGTCTTAAAACGCTGGATAGCAATGGGAAGAGAGCATTAAAGGAAAAGAACAGGTACTGTATCCCTGAGAGTGAATTTCACTGGTGGCAGAGACATGCTAAAAATATGACACCCTGCCAGCGACTTCAGATCCAAAGGGCCCTTTCCAGCTGTTTACACTTGAGATGTAAAATAACAATTTGACATAGACTCCCAGTGTGATGTGAGCATCTGCGTAAAAGGCGACATATAGAGCATGCCCAGTGATGTGCTGGGCTCCCTCCCTCCCCCACCCCAATCAGATCTCTGAAGATATGGATTGAACTTTGCACTTGCAAATGTCATGGAATACATTTTGCACTGGATTTTTCAAAGGTTCTCATGTCTTACAAGTAATTTCTTTGAACCACCCCCACCCACCAAAAAAAGCAGCCACATCCATCCTCTCTGTATAGCCCGCTGCATCAAGTTTAGCCGGAGTTGAAGGCTCTCTTCAGCGTCTACTTGGAAGTGTGCTCTGTTTATCACACCGGCGCACAGGCAGATTTAGGTGTGCTTTCCGTCTTCTGGGATGGCCAAAAATATGAGAACCTGCTCGGCTCCGAGACAGTGAGAGAAGGAAGGAAGGAGGCGAAGGGGCTTGCAGCAGAGTATGGCCAAGGGAGGCACAGTGATTCCACAGGGCTCAGCGCACACATGCCGGGTGCGAGTCTGGGCTGGGCGCTGCAGCTGCGGACAATAACTGAGCTGGCTGGCTAATGAAGGCCACCTGGATCAGGCTTCTGAAAAGAGCCAAAGGAGGACGGCTGAAGAATTCGGATATCTGTGTAAGAACCAATTGCTTTTTCTGGGCGCTCTCAGTCTGCTGCCGCCGCCGCCGCTGCTGAGGCATTGACTGAAAGCAAAGGCTTGTTTGATTGAATTAATATGCTCATGATGACAAGGTAGTGAGGGAGATGGCTCTCCTTTCTCAGATCCCCTTGTGTCTGCCTAGTTGCAAAAGCAGATTGTTTATGTGTGTGGGTTTGCTTGGGTTTGTTTGAGTTGGGGTTGTTTTGGGGGGGATTTTTGTAGACGTCTTTAGGACCCCATTCTTTGTTAGATGCCTAAGTGTGCTGGCGCCTTGTGATTTTGTCTTGGGGAGAAGGTGTCAGGTAAAGGCCACTATAGGGAAGCTCTCAGATCGTCAGGGATGTCAGATCATGGCCATGATATATACTAGAGCTTTGGTTCACAGTGATTTTCCTTTGAGAAGGAGGGAGCAGAGACAGAGACAGACAGAGAGACAGAGACAGAGAGAAGAGAGAGGGGGAGAGATAGAGACAGAGGGAAAGAGAGAGAAGCAAAGGGGAGGAGGGGAAGGGAGAGAGTTAGTTGTCTCCTCAATTATGTTGAATTACCTTTGTTTACATGAGTCTTATTTTGCCCAGAGCTTTCCTTGAAACCCCTCTGTCCTTGAGCCCTGCACTGCAGCACTCACCTGGTTTTACCACACAGAAACTTGCTCCTGGTACAAAAAAAAGCTGACTAATTAGATGTCGAGATTTTACAGGATATGGCCTGTCTGGAACACCTGTCCTGGTCCATGATCTTCGTGTCATCACCATCATAACCCCAGGGGGGAATAAAAGCACACCATAATTCTCCATCCCATTTACTGCTATAAAATAGATCTTTGGCACATTCTAGATGAAATGTTAATGTTGACTTTTCTTCCCCCAATGCAAGGTGTATCTTTCTAATCTTTTAACATTGATGTTTTTCTTCAGGGTTCGGCAGACTCCTACACTAGCCGTCCATCTGATTCAGATGTCTCTCTGGAGGAAGACAGGGAAGCAGTGCGGAGAGAGGCAGAGAGACAGGCCCAGGCCCAGCTGGAAAAAGCCAAGGTGAAGCATGTTTTCATATCATGCCTTTTCAAGCTAGCCTCTGGTGCCCATAGTGGCCACCTGTGGCTGTTTCTCAGAAAGCTCATTTGGGGACCCTTGGAAATTCTGTCAGACTGTCTGGCTTGAGCAAAAGTATAGGAAAAGCTTTTTGTTCTTATCACTTGCTATATAAATGAAATTGGCTTAGAGAAAGCATTTATTGAGCACTTGCTGTTTAAAGAACAATCTGGCATGGAGGGGTGGGGGTGGTGTTTATTTTCTTATTTGTTCACATGTACTGTCGTCCATTTATTGGGGGCACCTGTGTTATAGAGGAATTTTGTGTGTCTGAGGTGGAAAATGACATTTCTTCTTTCTAAGAAAAGTATTTTGCTTTATGAATGCCAAAGAACTAATTCCAACAAACCATCTCTCCATTTAAAATAAGGTATTTCAAGTTGTCATATATGAACTTCTTTAGGCTTCAGTCATTTCTCCAGATGGGTGTGTGCAAGCGTTTTCTTACATGTTTCATTTAGCAAGAAAATGTTTTGCATTAAAAAGTACTAGGATTTGAACTACAACTGGCCAAGAAAAATAAGAACTGTGAGTTTAGGATTTTATGGGTAAGATAATAGTGGCCATTTGTACAGCCCATTTCTTCACACTAGTTAGTGACTCCTTCCCTTCCCTTGATTCAGCTCTCCTTCACCACCTTAAAAAAAGGAAGAGAGTAGCACATTTTAGAACTAGCTCATGCTGAGACCAAGGATTTGGTTTTCCAGATTTGATAGGTTTAGACGGTTCCTTTTCCTATATAATTGCTTTGCCAGATAACCCAACAAGTTTTAAATTGTTTTGTTTTTTGGATGCTAGGTAACTTCTGAGTGGATATATTTCATTGGGATTATTGGTCAGGTTTTTTATTTGTTTTTTTTTTTTTAAGGAGTCACAGATTTAAAAGGAAAGGGATCAAGTATTGTGATCATGTTGTTGAAAAATATGGGTAACATTAGAGCCCTTACTGCTGAGCGGATGCATCTCTCAGGAATAAGTAAATCTATGTGTGTTGCTATGGGAATCTGGCTTCGCACTATTGGCTTGAATGCATGGACAGTCCTTATGTAATATTCATGACCTGTAGCACAGCTGCCATAGTAGTTTACAGAGAAACTACCAGCAGACCTCGACTTTTTAAAAGCTATATTTCTGTACATCAAAACAATGTTCTCCCTTCAGTTGACTGAGAAGTCATCACCAGGTCTAACACTGTCTCTGACTGCTAGACAACTCCTAAACGGCGGGGAGTGGGGAGGTATTGTGACAGAGAACGCTGATAACACAAGGTGTGGCTTCCTCTTTCAAGAACTCATTAGCTATTCCCAAGTTAGAGGCTTAAAACATCACCAGTTTTGGACTGAGTAATAAAAATATGGAAGGAAGAGGCTGATCGTCTATCTGTATGTTTGCAGTAGGCGGTGTTATTCCAGTATCATTGATACATGTAACATACATAGTCTGTACTCTTAAATATTCTAGCTGCCTCTCTGTTTTCTACCAACTTGCAGAGAGGTGTCAGGAGAAATTATATTTTGTTTAATTTCCTAGAGATAAGATTTTCCATTTGTAGATGATTTATTCATTTAATTTCCACATATTAAAATGAGCAAAACACCATCTTAGATTCCTATCACATTACTTAACAAAATAGCATCGCATAGATTTGGCTTCCAAATCTGTGGCTGTCTCTTCAGAGTATCTTGTCTCTTTCATGACTCCGTTTGCACTCAGGAGCAAGTGACGCAGCTGCTTTTGACTTTTTACATACGTTTTTATTCTTTGGAATATACTCTTGGTAAATGTGTTGATTGTGAAAGAAGTCATTAGAATTCTGTTTGCCATCCAGACAAGAAAGGGGGAAAAACTGTGGATAATTGAGAGGAAGAGGAAATGGAGAAGAATTTAGAGCAAATGTAAAGCCTCTGAAAAACTGTTGCTAATGTCAAATGGAAATAGATTAAGTGAATCCACTTCACTTCCTAAAACTAGGTCAGTGTCTAAACCTCAGGAACATAATGGTGAGCTACATCAGAATAGATCATAATCAGGATTTGATCTCCAAAAAAAAGATCATTTTAGCTCCCAGACTGACTTAATTTTTAAAGTACAATTTGATCTGTATATATATATGTGTGTGTATGAATGTAATATATGTGTATATACATATATACACATATATTAATAATAGATATTTCCTTAAAGAAGGAAAGTAAGCAACCTTTAAAATGGGGAGTTATCTATCAGCTTTATCTCCTCCTTTATCATTTTATCTCCTCCTTTGTCAGTATATCATTATGACTTATTGAGATAGTTTGGCACATAGTAGATATTTAATAAATATTGATTTTGACAGGATGACAGTTTAAATATATCTGCTTGAGTCTTATTCATCCTATGAGACCCAGTTCTTCTAAGCTTTAAAATTTCTTTGATTTTTCATAGTATTCCATAAGAGCAGCCTAGTAGGTCAATGGAAGACTCAGGAGCAGATTTTAGCAACCCTTAAAAGTCTTTGGGACATATTGGTTTGCCACATTGTAAACCATTGTTCTCCCTACAGTGTCCTTAGGAGTGAAGGTAAATATCACGTGAATATTGTTAGCATTAAGGGGATGGAAGAAGTATTAGCATAAAAAAATAAATCACTGGGTGCAGGACCCATTTGTTGCTTGTATTATCTGTTTCAGAGATATCAAAAGGCAAGAACTTTATAGAGTATTATGTATTACATAAATGTGAGTTATTACTTCTCTTTGTATCTATGTTCCCAGTATGCTGCCTTGGAGATACTGCATACTTCATCAAATAATAAACATTTATTAAGTGCCTACTGGGTGTCATGTACTGTGCAGGGTGCTAGGAATAAAAATACAAAGTGAAACAGACCCTATTCTCAAGGGCGTACATTCTGCTGGAACAGTTAAAATCTGGATGAATATTTGTTTAAACTTATTCATTCATTTAGAGACATTTCAAATCAAGAGAATCTTAGGGTAGTGATATATTATACACACCCCTCAGGTGTACAGCTTTTTACAAATTTTAGATTGAAAATTATTTTCCCAATGTCAGTTTTAATACTACTTTTCATTTGGCTTATTTTGTAAAGTTTAATATAGCAAGAGAAAATTCTGGCCCTCTGCTTTATGATGTTCTCTTCCCCTTTTTCTGGACATTTAGCTACTATCAAGGACCCAGATATTTAGATTGACAAGAGTAGTGAATAAATATTACTGAAATTTCCTGCTATCTAGGTCCATTTTTTCCTCCAAAATTACAGACCTCATCATTGACAAATGCAGAATTTCAAAGTGTATAAGAACTCCTTGGACTGACATCACCACTCTATATAAAGTCTAAATGACCTGACTTTCTAGCACTAGCTAAAGTCATATCTCTCCCTGCTCTCATAAGACTGTGAAGTGAAGGCTAAAGGCTTAAGCAGTTGCCTTTATTTTATTTAGCTACTGCTGAAGGGAGTGTTGAAGTTAAGAAAACACCCTTTCCAGCTGTCTAGGTAGCGCAGTGAATAGAACACCAGCCCTGGAGTCAGGAGGACCTGAGTTCAAATGTGGCCTCAGACACTTAACACTTAATAGCTGTGTGACCTTGAGCAAGTCACTTAATCCCAAATATCCTGTCTTCCCTTCTCAAAAAAACAAACAAACAAACACAAAAAAAAGCACCCTTGGGATCTACCCAAGATGGATGGGATTATGATGGTAGAACCAAGGGTAGAGTGAAGGCTAGAGTCCTATTCTTTATATTCCCACTTGTACTCTTGATCCCCTCTCTTCCTACCCTTCCTAGAACTTTGCTCCATCAGTTATCCCCCACTTTTCTTGCATTTCAAATTTCTCTACTCATTCCTTTCCTTCAATTACCATTTTCTGTCTATTCTCCCTTTCACTGCCAAACTTCTCCATGTGGTCTACACTCAATGGATCAATTTCTTCTCTTCCTGCTTTCTTTTCAGTCTGGCTTTTATCCCAACTCTTTTGTTTCCTCAAAAATCACTAGTGAATTTTTTGTTTCTTAATCACTAAGTATCTGACCTTTCTAAAGTTCTCATGTTCATTGATTTCACCGTACCCCATTCTCATTATCCTTCTACTGCCTCTATAACAGCTTCTTTGTGTTTCTTTGGTTTCTCTTAATCTGTCTACATCTTAACCTAGCTATTTCACTAGGCTCTAGCCTTAGAATATCTTTTATTATCTCTCTACATCCTCTCCATTGTGGATGTCATTCATTCCTACTCTGTTATTGGCTCTATGCAGGCCATTTACAAATAACCCATCTCTATTCCTGATCTCCCGAACTCCCAACTGACATTTCTGTTTACCTGATAAGCTCCATCTGGCCATCCCACCAATTCCCTCATCCCAATATAACTAAAACTAAATTCTGCTTTTCTCTTCCTAAGTCCTGCCTCCTCTTTCAGATTTCTCCATCTCTGACAATGATACTGCTCATAAATCACAATCGTCCTTGACTTGTTGCTCCCTTTCCTCCCACACATCTTCCATTTCCAAGTCCTATAAATTGTACTTCCTCAACAGCTCTTCCATCTGTTCCCTCTTTACTACCACAATGCTAGTTCAGGCCCTCATAGCCTCCAATGGGGACACTTACAATAACAGCTAATCCTACACATTGCTGTCAGATTTCTGACCCAGATGTACATGAATAATCACATTGTATCACTCTGTAGATCCATCATTGCATCCCTATTGCCTACTAAGTATTTTTAAATGCACCTTAGCTTTGTATTCAACTTCGCAGTCTGTGACTCTCCCCTATTTTTGGAGCTTTACTTAATATTACTCTGCTTCACGTAGTCCGCATTCCAGAAAAATTGGATTACTCGCCATTCCCAAGAACTTCCCACACTCCTTTTCTTCCATGTCGTTTCTTACATTGTAATGCTAGGCCTCCCTCTGTACCTATTGGCATTTTTTCCATCTTTCCAGGTGCAACTCAAAAGGAACCCACCCAGATCCCTCCAGCTGAATTTCTTTTTCTCATAGCACTTTGTATTCTTCTTATGGACTTAAAATTTTCATCTATCTTAAACTTCTCTGTGTACATGTCTTATTTCTCCCTATGGTATTGCAAACTCCTCAAAGACAGGGACGGTATCTCATTTTTCTTTGTGTCTTCTCCAGCCCTTATACCAATGTTCTGCATCAGTAGCTATGTACCTTTTTGTTTTTATTTGATTTAATGCAACTACAGGTCTCGTAGACCTGGAAATTAGTCACCCTTGATTCATCCCTCTCTCCTAGACCTTTATAGAGTCATACCTGAATTATTGCAGATGATAATAGGTAGCATTTATATAGCACTTTCTTATTTGCAAAGAACTTTACATATCTCATCTGAATTGATTCTTACAACACCCTGTGAGGTCTTCTAACTAATCTCCCTACTTGAATCAATCCTACACACTGCTGCCAAATTGATCTTCCTAAAATACTGCTTTGTACACAACGCCTTCCTACTCAAAATCCTTTAATGACTCCTCATTTCCCATGATAAAGTCCCCTACTCTTTGCCTTGGCAATCAAAGCCCTTAATGATCTGACCTCTACCTATAGGGGCCAGATTATATAGCTCTCTATTATATAGAAAGCTAGATTATATGTAGATCTATAATCTTACCTTACCAAACTAGTATTCCCTCTACTCTTTCTAGCCAGGTCATTTTACTCACCTCTGTCCAGATACCCAGTGTTCTCTGCTGTTGTCCCTATCTTTGCTAACTACCTTCCCTCCTCCTACCCTATTCCCACCCCAGTCTTGAATTACTTTCTCCCTATTTGCCTCTTACCTTTTCCTACCCTTCCTTCATGGCCCACCTCATCTGTGAGGCCTATTTCAATTGCCTTCAGTCATCAATTATTCCCCTAGACCAGAGGTTCCCAAACTTATTTGGCTTACTGCCCCCCTTTTAAAAAATTACTCAGCACCCCCTTGGAAAACTACTTTCTTTGACCCTTTAATTTTTTTTTAATTTGCATCATTTCAAAAATACATATAATTTTAATGACACATCCTAAATTTAATAATTCATTGTAAATTTGTAGGTTTTTCCTGCATAGAAATTTTGATGATGCAATATTGTATGATCCCTAGCCTTACTACTTGTTTACTGTGTGACCTTAAATTACTGAAGTTCTCAGAGCCTTACTTTCTATATTTAAAATATAAAAATTACATTGGCTGGCTTGTTAACTTTGCTTTAAGGATTGAAAAGGATGAAAAAAGGTAAAATGTTGGAAAGTATCAAATTCTGTACAATTGATTGTATCTGTTACTACTTTTCTAAGCTTTATTTTTTAAGTGTCTGGAGAGCAGGACCTTTGTTTTTCAAATCTCTGTATCCCATCACCTAACACAGTACCTCACGCACAGCTAATGCTCAGTAATATTTAATTATAATATTAGAGAACTGGCCTCAAGAGTGAGGACGATATGCATTAATATCCTGCCTCTGGTACATAATGTGACCCTCAGGGACTTACTTATACCCTCTCAGTCCTCAGCTAACTCTCCAAGACTATAAATTACAGGACATATTCACATGGGATTGGATGAGGGAGCTTCTTCACTGGGAGTTCCTTACACCAAAGAAATCATAGGTTTGTATAGGAAAAAAAATGATACCAGCATCCCTGCGTATGCTAGCCCTGACTAGACTCTTTCATTTTGTGTGTGTTCTGAACTCAAATGACAGCAATGATTAAAAACTTTTTGAATGGGTGTTACATATTGAATCTCCATTCCTGTACACTTTGTTTCCTGTGTGACTAAATTCTAAGCTCCTAGTGGGCAAGCATTCTATCTTTTACTTCCTACAGGGCCTAACTCAATGGCACATGCACAATAGGAATTCAGTATTTACCATGGGTAGCTAAGGAAGGTGGTAGCAAAGCCTGTTGCCCGAGATTTGAAATTAGATAGCTGTAGGAGAGCCCATGTTGGTTCTCATGCTTAGCAGTTGTTATATTAGGCCCCAATTAATAGCTTTTGACATCATCAAATTTTCTGGGTACTCGAAAACAAAAGTAGAATGAGTAAGGGATTACTTTGTTCCTATTTTATGGAACAAGATGACTTTTTCTTTTTCCTTGGACAGCTGTGGACTGAGGCCCTGGTGATATAGCTGTAAAGACAGCTAAAAAACATGTGATGTCTCACTTCCTCCTCTCCTAGCAGTTAGAGCTATGGACAGGCAGAATGGTGAGCAGCAGAACTTCGGGCCTTGTGAGATTCTCAGCTTCTCCAGGCCTATTTTCCTCTACATATAGCTGCATGAGCCCTGTGCTTTGCATATGTCTGTGCATCCGGGTTCTTGGGAGGTGCAGCTTGGAGGAGAAGGGTGCAGAAGGAATACCACACACCATCGTTCTCGTTTGGTACTAGATACAGGACTTTTTTTCAGCCATACAGGCAGCTCAGCTCCTCTGAAGTTAACAGCAGGAATGGATAGCCAGTAGAAACAAATGCTACTTCCAACAGACTGTTAAGTTAGTGGGGTGGCAACCTATGTTAAGGTACAAGAACCTACTGTCAGGGGAATTAACACATTGGTGGTGGGAGTGTAGTGAGTATATTGGAAGTGGGCCACTTGGGATCTACCTGTTTAAAGAAGCAGATCCCTTCAACCTAAAACTCTGACAGTCATAGGAAGATGATGGAGAGAAAAGGGATCCTGGTAAATTTGTTTTTCCTTAATAATGAATACATTTCAAAATAATACCTTGTAAAAATGAATTCTGTATAATTCTTGAAGACAGCCATCAAAAAGCCTTTTGAGAATGAAAAAGAATTTTTTTCCACCTGAGGCATATAGGATAAAATTTAAGATTTTGATAAATCTGTTTAATGTGACTTCAGTTCTTAATTGATTAAGATTTTGAAGTAACAGCTCATTTTAATTGAAAAGTAGCTTTTTTCCTTTTCTTATTTCCTTGAGGTCTTTCATTCTGCCTTTCCTTCATGGCATCAGCTTCCCCAATTTCCCAATTATAGCACTATATAAATATGGAAAAGGAAGTTACAAAGAGACAATCTTATGCATGATGTCAGAAAAACCTTCCTTACAATTACAAGGTACCCAGAAGTGGAATGGATTTTCTCTAAGAGGCAATGCCTCACCATTCTTGGAAGTCTCCAAGCAAAGACTCAACTGCTTGTCCAGTATGTTACAATGGGGATTCCTTGTATGTATGCATTGGACTAAATAGTTAGCTAACTGTGATCCACAGGTCAAATTAAGCCTGGTTTCTCTGTTTGTACACAAACTAAGAACAATTTTTACATTTTAAAATAAGTTTTTAAAAAATTATTCCTAGCTCAGGGGTCATACAAAAAACATGTGGCAGGCCCCATATGGCCCAGTGCTCATAGTATGCTGACCACAGAAGTACATGGCTCCTAAGGTCCCTGCCAGCTCTCAAAATCTGCAATTTTCTGAATTAAGCAATCTTTAAAATTTCCTCTGTATTCGACCATTTCCATATTGTGTTGGGTATATTCTCAATGAAAGATTTTTCAAATGATACGACTGTGAATGGGATAAAGGATAGAGACCAGGAAAAATGGATGAATTGTAGGATCCAAGATCTTTCCATATTATCAAGGCAAATGGCTAATCCCAATTTTAAAAAATCAAAAGCTCCTTAATTTTAGAGTTTCTAGAAATTTTAGCCTAATGTGTTTGTCAAAATGATGCTAAAATAAATAAGATGCACACCCCAAATTCATCATTTAATGTCTATGAGCTTGAGCAGAGGCAATAAGAATAACTTCGTTTTGCTGGAAAACATTAGTTTGTCTTTTCTGCTTAACAAAATTATTAGTAGCTGAAGTGAGAATCCTAGTTTTGAAATATACTTTAGGTTCCCCCCACCCGCCACCTTCCCTTCCCCCTTGAGTGTTTACAGTTTAAATTATTTCATCTGTCTCTGCACACACAGAAAAAAAATGGCATTTAATTGCACATTTATAACTCATACATATTGAATGTATATAAGAGTATATATACTTATATATATGTATATATATATACCCAAATTGTAACACTTTAAGTTTACTCTTTCCACATATTCATGCTATCGGTAGGAAAGCTGACAAGTGTCATAAAAAGGACTCAAACTCAGGTCATGGAATCATAAAATAATAGATTTTTTTTTCCTCTTAGAATGTTTTTTTAACTCACAATACAGCTTGAGATGTATTTTTTGGACATGGTCAATGCAGGAATTTGTTTTGCATATTTTACAAGGGTTTTGTTTTTCTTTTTAAATTGAGGGGAGAGAGGAAGGAAAGAACTTGATTTTCATTAATGGAAAAAATTTAAGTTGAAAGGAAAAAAATGAAGTTTCTGATTCATATATGACAATAATACAAATTTCCTTGAAAAAAAAATATAAAAATAGCAATTTCTTTCTCCATAACCCTCTGATTATTAAATGGGATATTAAGCAGGGAGACGTGATCATCAAAGTTATTTACTATGGAGAATGTCCAGTGCAGGGTACAGGACAGAGAGGTTCTGTATAAATGATGAGGTCCCCTACATGTTCTCATTTGCCGATGACATTGTGCTAATTGTGTCAAACCTCAGAACATCATAGGGCCTCCCAAATTAGATCCATAATCACTCAAAAGGACTTGGCTTAATTATAGATGCAGGAAAAAGCAAGTGAATGAGGAGCATGTATTTTTCAGGCCCTGATGTGCTGATAGACTGCCCTATAAGCTCGTCCATTAGTACATCTATCTTGGGTGGACATTGTGGATAGACAATGAACTAACCCAAAAATTGACTAACAAAAGTAGGAAAGATTACATTTGAAAATTGTTCAGCACTTTAGTGACCCTAATGTTCTTTCTGTGCCAAAGGCCCATGTTGTCAAGCATGGTGACACACTGTAATTCCAGCTACCAGGAAAGCTGAGGCTGCTTAATCTCTTAAGGAGTTCTGAGCTACAGTGGGTTGTGCTGACTGGGTGTCTGTGCTAAGTTTGGCATGATGATTACTCAGGACCAGGCTGAGGAAGCAAGAACTAGATCACATCCGAAGCAGAACATATCAAAACCCCTATGCCATGAGGTATATGAGACTAGGCCTATGAGTAGCTTCTGTTACATGGGTGAGATAGGAAAATCTAATATTTAAAAAATAAAAAGTAAAAGCTCATTCTTTTCAACTGGAATTATGTCTGTGTGTCTACAAGTCATGGATTATCCCATTTCTTACAGAGAATTAACGTTGTGATTCACGAAAAGGGCAATGGTGAGGCATGTGGTAAATGTGAGTAGACTATACATTACCAGAATTGTGCAAAAATGGTGTAAAGAATGTCATCGGAGGGATGTATGGCCAGAAAAGAATTGACTCAGTATGGGCAATGGATAATCCTGTAGGACAACCTATAGACTTCATTCATTTCCATCAATGTGGACGGTTAGTGGAAGGCTGCCAGCATATTGGATGGACCAACAAGAGTTATAACGGACAAGATGGTGCAAATGGGTTGTGATCTGCACCATTGGAGGGCCTCAGTACTGCATCTGACTTTGAAGTCAGAGGACCTTGGTGCAAAGTCTACCTGTAATATTTCATACTCCTGCAACCTTGGGCAAAGTTATTAACCTCTTTGGACAACTTAGTTTCCTCATCTGCAAAGTTAAAGGGTTGTAGTAGATGGCCTCTGAGATCCTTTCCACATCAAGATCTCTGATCTACTACATTACAGATCCAGGGAATTATTGAAGTATTGGTGACAGACAAAACTACTCATTCCAGTTGAATGTTATAATCTTGGCAATACACATTTTTCATCTACCTTTTTTTTCTCTGAAAAAAACAGAACAATAATTTAAAATTTTTCATTTGAATAATTACAGATGTTACTAAGAAGGCTACACTCTTTCTGGATTAACTCCAATTAATACTAGTTCTTCTGCAAATAGAGGTATTTGGAGAACATAAATAATAAGGAAACTTTCTATTTGGACTCTGCATGAGACATACTCTAGGGTACTCGTAATTAATAATAGCTAGTATTTCTGTAGCACTTTAAGGTTTGCAAAGTGCTCTACAAATATTATCTCATTTTATCCTCACAACAACCCTAGAAAGACATTACTCTTGTTGTGTCCGTTTTACAGATGAAGAGATTGAGGCAGATGGTGAATTAGTGGTTTGCTTGGGATAACACGGAAAATAAGCATGTGGGGCTTTATTTGAACTCAAGCCTTCAGGATTCCAATTTCAGTACTCTATACAAGGTACTAGTTGGCTGCCTGGTGGGTACTGGTGAACCCTAAGTGAATATAGCTCTTGGTTTTGTGCTTCCCTTGGTGTTAATATTCAGAAATCTGTTGAGCAAAGTTGTCTCCATTGCCCTGTCATAATTTTACATAATTTCAACATCCACAGGAGAGATCATAGGATTATAGATTTATAGCTGGAAGGAGACGAGGTCCATCAAGTCCAACACTCTGATTTTACAAATAAGAAAACCAAGGCCCGGAAAGATTGTGACCTGTTATGGGTCACAAAGCAAATAGATATCTCAGGAAGATAACCTTATTTGAGGAGCACTTGTAAAGTGGCATTTTGTTCTGCTGAGCCAAATTTTTATCTTTAAGTCAGAAATAGATTTAGCAAAGATCTTGCATATACTTTCATCAGCTGTGTGACCACTTAACTTCTCGTAGACTCAGTTTCCTCATCTGTAAAGTTGAAATAATAATAGCAATTATCACACTGGGCTATCTTAAGGACCAAAGGGAAGAACATTCATAGAAAAAAAATTTTGCAAACCTTAAAGCAATATGTAAATACAATTATGGATGTGATCTGCTATAGAAAGTGGTCTCCTCTCCGGGATGGTGGGCCAGTCCGTGAGCCATTCTTCCATTTAATTGCAAGTCTTTTTTATTTCCTGGTTTAATTTCTAATGCGGTGTTAGATGTGACAGTGGTTCCATTCCTTCAGCAGTTCATTAATCCTTTGGTCACTAGATAATGATTGCACATTGAAAGAACTGACCATTAAATTAATGTTGATAGATGGTCTAATAACTAATTCATAGCACCATTTTCTATTGCTCTGACAGTGACTAGAGCAAAAGGCAGGTAACAAAGACTGGGGGGAGATTTCTATTTCTGCACTCCTGGTTCAATCTGACCAGAAGAGTCATCACCTCCTGGCTGCCTTCCTAGCAGTGAGCCTCCTACCCCTTAGACTATTCCTCAGATTGTGGAGTCTTTCCCAGTAGTCAAAGTCTTAAAATGGTAAAAACAAACAAACAAAAAAAAAACTAACAAAATACCCACCACTCTGTCTGGGTTTGTGCTTCCTGGCTTAGCCCTTGGATGCCCAGAGCTGGCTGCTAGGTAGTGCAGTCAGTAGAGCACTGGGCCTGGATTGAGGAAGACCTGAATTCAAATCCAGTCTCAGACATTTACTATCTTTGTGACCTTGAGCAAGTCACTTAATTCTGGTGGCCTCAGTTTCCCTCCTCTGCAAAATGAGCTGGAAAAGGAAATAGCAAGCCACTCTAGTATCTTTACCAAGAAAACCCCAAATGGGGTCTTGAAGAGTCAGATACATCTAAATGACTGAACAATAACACAGAAAGTTACCTCTAAGTCACCCACTATGAGGCATCAGGATAGGACTGGTTTGGACTTGGTTTATGTATTATAAGGAAAAAAAGTACAAGGAGAGATTTAATTGTTCTTTGCCTACACTTTACAAAGTAGAAAAAAAGGTTTTTTGGAGAGAAACTAGCTAGTCAGTTCATATTTCTAAAGTCATTCAATTTTTAAAATTCTTTCATTTTGTATTGACACATGGAAACAATTGATACGCAATACAGAGTATTTAGAGATATATGATAAGATAATTGAAGATCGAGAAAATAGATCCTTTGAAAAGTATTTCCCTCATAAAGAGAAGTTTGAGAGAAGACTTAATTGAACCCTTAGTATTTGAAGAGGGTTTGATTTCCTGAATGATACTGATCAGCTGTTTTCTGTTTCAGCTAAAATCAGTATAAGAAGAATGAGCTTAAATCACAGATCTGAAGATTTCATTGATATTTAAGAGAGCTTTCACACCATGAAGACTGTCCAATACTGCTGTGTATTGGAAAGGAAAGCCCAGAATTTTTTATCTTTGGTAATTTTGAAGAAAGCTATTGGAAGTTATCTCTTTAGGACATTTAAATACAATTCTAGCCACAAATGAAATTGCCTATCAAAATTCCTGAGAGCATAGTGATTCAGTGCTAGTAATTATCCTCATAGTTTAAGGCATTTAAGGAATTCAGTTTAACAAGCATTTATTAAGTGCTTAGTGTATGCCAGAGGCTATGCTAAGTGCAGAGGAAACAAAGATAGAAACGAAACAGTCCTTGCCTGCAAATTTATCTTCTAGTGAAGGAATATATATTTATTGACAAGTAAATGCAAGATAGGGCAGCTAGGTAGTGCAGTGAATAGAGCACTGGCTCAGGAGGACCTGAGATATTGGTGTCAAGGTGGAGAGATATTTAGATGCCTCTTGTTTTAAAGAAGCTTTCAAATGTAAAAAAAAAAATTATATTATTAAACATACATACTTATACATATATACACGCACATATATGTATACATGTGTGTTATATGCATATACATACGCACATATATGTATACATGTGTATGTATATGCCTATACACACATATACATATTCATGTGTGTGTACACACATACACACACACGCATACTAGTTGCCATGGCTATATTTTACCTGTGAAACACCATTTTTAGTCCTTTGGGGATTAGGACAAATAGAAACCAAGATGCTGAACAGCGTGTGCCCTTGTGACATAAAGAGGAAGCAGGCTAGCCTATTGTCTGCCTCTTCTTCATTTCCAGGTTTATAAAGGTCGCTCTCTTCCATTGCCTGCTCTGAGAGAAATGATAGTTTTTGAATGAAATACTTATTGAGCTCATTATAACCCTACATGAGAAACACTCTGCTCTTGTCCACAAAGAAGATTTGAGTTACAGCACTCTAGTCTGACTAGATATTCCCAGGCACAAAGCTGCTTGCAAATGTATTTACTCAGAATTGAAACAGAGGACTAGTTAATGGGAACTGAGGGAGAATTGCAGGAGTGAGAAAAGTGGCCAAGCAAGGCATATGCACTCATTGGGTCAATTTCCCCTTAAACATTTATTTTAGTTTATGGAATTATATGTGCAACTAGAGAATCGCTTATCCATCCATAGATTGCTAAGCCAAAAAAAAAGTTACAGTCAAAACACTGGAAGGACCATAGATAGAGTCTAACCCAACCATATCACAGATGAAGAAACTGAATCTGAAAGAGAGTTGAATGCTTTGCCCAAGATCACATAGGTGTTAATGGCAGGAAATAGAACCCAGAGCTTCTGGAATCTTTGTAACATGCCCATACTGCTGCCACTCATTGTCTTTGTCATACTTGGAGAGGACCAAAATGACATCACGATGTCAGGGTCAATGTACAGTGTGTTTGTGCCTGACCAAACCAAGACAAACTCAAAAAGCTCTGTCCCAGGTTGGGCACAAATAGTCTGTGTGATTGCTACTCAGAAGTATCAATTACTAACAAAACATAGTTAATAAGTTACAATATTTGTCGATGTCTTTACCCACAAAACTGGTAGTCATCACTAGAAATTCATTCTGTCCTTTATTTATAAACCTGATCTACCCACCTTGCCAAATAGAGCATTCAGAAGGTCTCTTCCAGTGTTCACATAGTAGACTACAAAATTAAACTATAAAGGAAACTTCAGTTTGAATATCATATATATTCTGTTTATAAAATGAAAAGTTTCATAGCCTGGTCCAGGGACCACCTACATGTAGACTGGAGACTCACCACAAGTTTTGTACATTAGCAGTTAAGTTCCTGAAAACTTTTTCTATAAATCACATTTTTATAAATCCGATCCTTATTTGTTTATTTTAGTTCAATCCTTATTTAAAATCTACTAGAAGTTACTAACTAAAAGTCTTGAGATTATCTTTGTTAAAGCAAAAAAGACTTTTGCTACAAGAATAAATTTGTCTTTAATATATTTGACCTTTTCCCATTTGCATTTTTTAAAGTAAAATTCACCTTTATACAAAACACCCTCTGTAGCACAGAGTTTAGCTTGATGTAAGGGTCTATGTTAGACCATGGCTAAAGGGAGTTATTGCGTATACCACAAGGACTATAATATCCCTTCATATACTGTTTTCTGTGTACTACCAGAATGAAGTTATAGCCAAGTTCCCAGGGAATAGTCTTTTGAAAATGAAATGGGAAGTTTAAACCACATAAAATTGAAAGGCTTTTGTAAAACAAAATCATTGCAGTTAAAATTAGAAGGGAAACACTTAAAACTGGGGTGGTTGGGGGTGGGGGGAACTTTGCAAAAAAATTCTCCAATAAAGGTTTGATAGTTAAGCTAATTAAAGGCTGAACCTACTCTGAGACTTTGTAGACACTTTGTATTTTGAATTGATACAAATATAGAAGAATAAAAGTCATTCCCAAATAGATGAATTATCAAAGGATATGAATAATTATGAATAGGCACTTCTCAAAACAAGGATGAAAGCTATCAACAAGAATATGGGAAAATGCTTCAAATAACTAAAAATAAATAAAAGCAACATTGAGTTTTTACATCACACCCACCAAGATAACAAAAAAGAAAATAATAATTGTTGGAGAGATGGAGAGAATTGTTGGCAGTATAATGAATTGATGCAGTCAATTTGGAACTGCACCTCAAAAGCTACTAAACTATGCATACCTTTTGACCCAGTTAATCCAGTACTTCTGTGTGTGTGTATGTATGGAAATACACACACCCCAAAGAGATCATACACAAAGAGAAAGGAACCACAAGCATAAAAATATTTTTGCCCATACTTTATTATAAAAGAACTAGAAACACAGTGCATGTGTCAGTTGGGGAATATCTAAATAGACATGGTATAGGAATGTTTTGGAACCTTTTGGCAGGCAGGTGGCTCATTGGATAGAGTGCTGGACCTGGAGACAGGAAGACCATTGTTGAAATCCAGCCTCAGACTTTAACTAGAGTGTGTAGCAGCAAGCACCCCAGCATCCCCAAGGTGGCTGCCAACACAGGTTCTTAGATCTGCTTTTTTAAAGGAAAGCAACTCAAAATGGGTTAACAAGCTTACTTTAATCAGTCAAACAAAAATTGTTTACCTAGTTCAGGGGGAAAAGGTCAGCACCCTGAACTTGAGAGTATACAGACAGAAGTTACAAGACAGAGAAACAGATCAAGCAGACAGGCTTCCAAACTGTCTAACCATTATATCCATACCAAATCACAGTTACCAGAGAGGGAAGCATCAACATTTGGGTTTTCAAACCCAGGGAGTTCTCAACAGCTGCCCAGAGTCTCATCTGGTCAAGTCACACAACACTTCTCAAAGTGAGCCCCCAAAGCAAAGCCTGACATAAGGGATTATATAGCCTTCTCCTGGGTCAGGGAATGTAACCACCCTCTTGACCCACTGCCCAATCACACAGCATCAAGGTGTGGGCATTCCTGAAAACCAAGCCTCCAGCCACAGGCTCCATGTGACCCCATTCAGCCTATTGGGGGTAGAGTATATTTTCAAATCAAGGAAGGTTCTCAGAATCTCTTAAGCCTATCAAAGGGCCAAGGGGCAGGGAAGATCTTTAAATTTGCATTTCCATTACACTGTGTGATCCTGGACAAGGCATTTAACCTCTGGAAGCCCCAGTTTCTGCATCTGTAAAGTGAGGATAATAATAGCATTTACTTCATAGGGTTGTTGTGAGGACTGAGAGGATTTACAAAGCACTTAGCCCAGTGCCTGGCACATAGTAGGTGCCTAATACTTATTTCCTTCCCTTCCCTTGTTCTATGGGAAATGTCACAATGTCCCAATTAAGACAAACTTGTGAAGGTATAGGAACTATTATATAATGAAGTAAGCGCTATATATATTTTGAGAACAGTTTTCTTTGTAACAACACCAGTGTGAGGGGGGAGATCTTTGATAGACTCCAGAACTGATTAACACAAATGACCAATCATGACTCCAAACACTGATGATACCCTCTTGGGAGAGATGTGCCATTGTGCCATCTTGCATAATGAAGTGAACATTCTCAAACTTGACCAGTGTGTGAATTTCTTCTGCTTGACTGTACTTATCTGTTATATGAGAGGGTTAAGGAGAGAGAGCTAGGAGACAGTGGTTAGGTTGGAAAAGAAGGGAATAAATACTTATATAATGTCAGGCACCATGGTAAACACTTTTTTTTCTTTAACAAATCTATGATAACAACCCTGCTAGGTAGTAGTTTACAATTGAGGAAACTGAGGCAAACAGATTAAGTGACTTACCCAGGGTTACACAGCTAGTGAGTTGTCTAAGGTGGCATTTGAACACAGGTCTTTTTTTTTTTTTTGCTTTTTTGGAGGGCAGTTGGGGTTAAGTAACTTGTCCAAGGTCACACAGCTAGGTTTTTGTTTGTGTGCGTTAAGTGTCTGAGGTCAGATCCGAACTCAGGTCCTTCTGACTCCAGGGCCGACGCTCTACTCACTGCGCCACCTAGCCGCCCCCGAACACAGGTCTTTCTGACTCCAGGACCAGCACTCTATCTACTATACCACCACCTGCCCAGAATTAAGGTTTGTTATAGTGATTGAAAAGAGAAAAAAGAAATAAGAGTATCAGAAACATTTTTTTTAAAAACATAACAAAGTGACATTTAGAAGGGGACACAGAAGAGCAGAATGGGTTTGGTACTATTGTGTATAATTTGATATATACTTTTAAAAACAAGCTATATAAAATAGATATAGAAAGATATACGTGTATATATATATGTATGTATGTATACATATACACAATTTTTTCTGTTTGTTTATTGAAAATGTTCATGTTGATTTTGATATTTCATTTCATAATTTTTAAAAATATATGTTTTTTAACTCTAGTAGGGTTTTTTCCAGATCTTGAAAAGAATGTTTTAAAGTCTGAAAATCTTAGTAGATGCTTTGGCATAAAAAGGATACTTTTGCAGATAAACATATAACATCGGTAATAATAAAATAGTTTGTATCAGTGTGGCATTTCTGTCCGAGAATGTAAAGCATTACTTTGTAGTTTAACATCAGTAGGGATCAGCCAACCATTGCTACCTCTAGCCAAAGGAAACTGTCAATTCAAGTTAACTGAACTGGACTTAAGAATTTTATAGTGTTTATTTTTCCCAGTTAGTTTAGCCTTTGAACTAGTCTGGTTTCTTTCCCTCTGGAAATGATAAATGTTACAAACAGAACTTGAACGTTTTCATCTATTTAATCTTAAGGTCATTGGCAGGACAGAATTTTTTTGAAGAGAACAGGGAAGGAAGTCTACTTGTCCCATTAGAAATAACTGTGTTGTGGCTGTATTGTGTGGCTCTCAGTTTGGGAATTGTTTTCCTTTCCTTGAAGATGCCTGGGAAGATTATAGCATTGATGCTTTTTGGAGCTCTGGTTTGAACTTACAGTGTTTAGTCTGGTAGAGAAGATTGAGCAAATATACAGTTCTCTAAATACTTTCATCTGCTATAGCTGTTAAAGGGGTTTCATTTAAACAATTGTCAGTCATTGTCAGTCTCAACAAGAGTGATAGTTTTTAGGCTTTTGAACTCCGTATATGAAAGATGGCAGTAATGAGGATCCTTTCAGAATTTGAGAGCTAGTCCTTTTGTTGACTTGCTTGGTCCATTAGAGTTGGAGAACAACTTTCCTGTGGAGTTTAGCGTATTAGAGTGTTTTATGTTCATTCCTATAACATTTTATCTTTGTTACAGAAGATTTACTCTTCAGCCAATGCTGGTTGAACTTTGCTTACATTGTCAGTCCTGTCCCCCTGGCCATGCACACTTATGAACTGTATCCCAATCCATGAACCCAGTCCAACTATGTGGTAGAGAATGCATGATAGGACAGAAAGATAACTACTGTGAATCAGGCCATCTGGCCTTTAGTATTTGTTTTGTAGCTAAATATATACATATGTGAATTTGGGCAAATTGCTTGCCATCATTGGGTTTCAATTCCTTTTATCTATAAAAGGAAGAGTTTTAATTAGTCTCTAAGATTTCTTCCAACTATAACATTCTTGGCTCTCTGCAATGGCATCCAGGGTGGAGGGATGCTGGTTGCTCTTGCTCCTCCTTCCCCCTCCTCCACTTTCTCAAATAATGTCACCTGCTGATTTCATTCAGTAAACATTTATTGAATGACAGCTATGTGCAAGGCACAAGAATTGAGCATCCAAAAATTTAAGACAAGTCAGCACCCACCATCAGGAAGATGTTATGCAGAAACGTATTTGTGAAAGATAGTACATAGGGGCGGCTAGGTGGCACAGTGAGTAGAGTGCCAGCCCTGGAGTCAGGAGGACCTGAGTTCGGATCCAGGCTCAGACACTTCACATACACACACACACACACACACACACACACACACACACACACACACACACATCCTAGCCATGTGACTTTGGGCAAGTTACTTAATCCCAATTGCCCTCCAAAAAAAGAAAGAAAGAAAGATAGTACATAGAATCTATTCAGGGCAAAGG